>CAXAKX010001030.1:0-127240 GCA_963969525.1 Ontholestes murinus
AATAACAATAACAAAAAGAAAATAACAATAACAATAAGTAATAACAATAACAAAAAGAAGTAACAATAACAATAGGAAATAACAATAACAATAAGAAATAACAATAACAATAAGAAATAACAATAACAATAAGAAATAACAATAACAATAAGAAAGAACAATAAAGAAATAAGAATAACAATAAGAAATAACAATAACAATAACAATAACAATAGGAAATAACAATAACAATAAGAAATAACAATAACAATAAGAAATAACAATAACAATAAGAAATAACACTAACAATAAGAAATAACAATAATAATAAGAAATAACAATAACAATATGAAATAACAATAACAATAATAAATAACAATAACAATAATAAATAACAATAACAATAGGAAATAACAATACCAATAAGAAATAACAATAACAATAAGAAATAACAATAACTATAAGAAATAACAATAACAATAAGAAATAACAATAATAATAAGAAATAACAATGACAATAAGAAATAACAATAACAATAAGAAATAACAATAATAAATAACAATAACAATAGGAAATAACAATACCAATAAGAAATAACAATAACAATAAGAAATAACAATAACTATAAGAAATAACAATAACAATAAGAAATAACAATAATAATAAGAAATAACAATAACAATAAGAAATAACAATAACAATAAGAAATAACAATAACAATAAGAAATAACAATAACAATAAGAAATAACAATAAGAATAAGAAATAACAATAACAAAAAGAAATAACAATAACAATAAGTAATAACAATAACAAAAAGAAGTAACAATAACAATAGGAAATAACAATAACAATAAGAAATAACAATAACAATAAGAAATAACAATAACAATAAGAAATATCAATAACAAAAAGAAATAACAATAATTAAGAAATAACAATAACAATAAGAAATAACAATAACATTAAGAAATAACAATAACAATAAGAAATAACAATAACAATAAGAAATAACAATAAGAATAGGAAATAACAATAACAATAAGAAATAACAATAACAATAAGAAATAACAATAAAAATAAGAAATAACAATAACTATAAGAAATAACAATAACAATAAGAAATAACAATAACAATAAGAAATAACAATAACAATAAGAAATAACAATAACAATAACAATAAGAAATAACAATAACAATAAGAAATAACAATAACAATAAGAAATAACAATAACAATAACAATAACAATAGGACATAACAATAACAATAATAAATAACAATAACAATAAGAAATAACAATAACAATAAGAAATAACACAAACAATAAGAAATAACAATATCAATAAGAAATAACAAAAACAATAAGAAATAACAATAACAATAAGAAATAACAATAACAATTATAAATAACAATAACAATAAGAAATAACAATAACAATAAGAAATAACAATAACTATAAGAAATAACAATAACAATAAGAAATAACAATAATAATAAGAAATAACAATGACAATAAGAAATAACAATACCAATAAGAAATAACAATAACAATAAGAAATAACCATAACAATAGGAAATAACAATAACAATAAGAAATAACAATAACAATAAGAAATAACAATAACAATAAGAAATAACAATAACAATAAGAAATAACAATAACAATAACAATAACAATAGGACATAACAATAACAATAATAAATAACAATAAGAATAAGAAATAACAATAACAATAAGAAATAACACTAACAATAAGAAATAACAATATCAATAAGAAATAACAAAAACAATAAGAAATAACAATAACAATAAGAAATAACAATAACAATTATAAATAACAATAACAATAGGAAATAACAATAACTATAAGAAATAACAATAACAATAAGAAATAACAATAATAATAAGAAATAACAATGACAATAAGAAATAACAATAACAATAAGAAATAACAATAACAATAAGAAATAACAATAACAATAAGAAATAACCATAACAATAGGAAATAACAATAACAATAAGAAATAACAATAACAATAAGAAATAACAATAACAATAAGAAATATCAATAACAAAAAGAAATAACAATAATATTAAGAAATAACAATAACATTAAGAAATAACAATAACAACAAGAAATAACAATAACAATAGGAAATAACAATAACAATAAGAAATAACAATAACAATAAGAAATAACAATAACTATAAGAAATAACAATAACTATAAGAAATAACAATAACAATAAGAAATAACAATAACAATAAGAAATAACAATAACAATAAGAAATAACAATAACAATAACAATAAGAAATAACAATAACAATAGGAAATAACAATAACAATAATAAATAACAATAACAATAAGAAATAACAATAACAATAAGAAATAACACTAATAATAAGAAATAACAATAATAATAAGAAATAACAATAACAATATGAAATAACAATAACAATAAGAAATAACAATAACAATAATAAATAACAAATACAATAGGAAATAACAATACCAATAAGAAATAACAATAACAATAAGAAATAACAATAACTATAAGAAATAACAATAACAATAAGAAATAACAATAATAATAAGAAATAACAATAACAATAAGAAATAACAATAACAATAAGAAATAACAATAACAATAAGAAATAACAATAACAATAAGAAATAACAATAACAATAAGAAATAACAATAAAAATAAGAAACAACAATAAGAATAAGAAATAACAATAACAAAAAGAAATAACAATAACAATAAGTAATAACAATAACAAAAAGAAGTAACAATAACAATAGGAAATAACAATAACAATAAGAAATAACAATAACAATAAGAAATAACAATAACAATAAGAAATAACAATAACAATAAGAAAGAACAATAAAGATATAAGAATAACAATAAGAAATAACAATAACAATAACAATAACAATAGGAAATAACAATAAAAATAATAAATAACAATAACAATAAGAAATAACAATAACAATAAGAAATAACACTAACAATAAGAAATAACAATAATAATAAGAAATAACAATAACAATATGAAATAACAATAACAATAAGAAATAACAATAACAATAATAAATAACAATAACAATAATAAATAACAATAACAATAGGAAATAACAATACCAATAAGAAATAACAATAACAATAAGAAATAACAATAACTATAAGAAATTACAATAACAATAAGAAATAACAATAATAATAAGAAATAACAATGACAATAAGAAATAACAATAACAATAAGAAATAACAATAATAAATAACAATAACAATAAGAAATAACAATAACAATAGGACATAACAATAACAATAATAAATAACAATAAGAATAAGAAATAACAATAACAATAAGAAATAACACTAACAATAAGAAATAACAATATCAATAAGAAATAACAAAAACAATAAGAAATAACAATAACAATAAGAAATAACAATAACAATTATAAATAACAATAACAATAGGAAATAACAATAACAATAAGAAATAACAATAACTATAAGAAATAACAATAACAATAAGAAATAACAATAATAATAAGAAATAACAATGACAATAAGAAATAACAATAACAATAAGAAATAACAATAACAATAAGAAATAACAATAACAATAAGAAATAACCATAACAATAGGAAATAACAATAACAATAAGAAATAACAATAACAATAAGAAATAACAATAACAATAAGAAATATCAATAACAAAAAGAAATAACAATAATATTAAGAAATAACAATAACATTAAGAAATAACAATAACAACAAGAAATAACAATAACAATAGGAAATAACAATAACAATAAGAAATAACAATAACAATAAGAAATAACAATAACTATAAGAAATAACAATAACTATAAGAAATAACAATAACAATAAGAAATAACAATAACAATAAGAAATAACAATAACAATAAGAAATAACAATAACAATAACAATAAGAAATAACAATAACAATAGGAAATAACAATAACAATAATAAATAACAATAACAATAAGAAATAACAATAACAATAAGAAATAACACTAATAATAAGAAATAACAATAATAATAAGAAATAACAATAACAATATGAAATAACAATAACAATAAGAAATAACAATAACAATAATAAATAACAAATACAATAGGAAATAACAATACCAATAAGAAATAACAATAACAATAAGAAATAACAATAACTATAAGAAATAACAATAACAATAAGAAATAACAATAATAATAAGAAATAACAATAACAATAAGAAATAACAATAACAATAAGAAATAACAATAACAATAAGAAATAACAATAACAATAAGAAATAACAATAACAATAAGAAATAACAATAAAAATAAGAAACAACAATAAGAATAAGAAATAACAATAACAAAAAGAAATAACAATAACAATAAGTAATAACAATAACAAAAAGAAGTAACAATAACAATAGGAAATAACAATAACAATAAGAAATAACAATAACAATAAGAAATAACAATAACAATAAGAAATAACAATAACAATAAGAAAGAACAATAAAGAAATAAGAATAACAATAAGAAATAACAATAACAATAACAATAACAATAGGAAATAACAATAAAAATAATAAATAACAATAACAATAAGAAATAACAATAACAATAAGAAATAACACTAACAATAAGAAATAACAATAATAATAAGAAATAACAATAACAATATGAAATAACAATAACAATAAGAAATAACAATAACAATAATAAATAACAATAACAATAATAAATAACAATAACAATAGGAAATAACAATACCAATAAGAAATAACAATAACAATAAGAAATAACAATAACTATAAGAAATTACAATAACAATAAGAAATAACAATAATAATAAGAAATAACAATGACAATAAGAAATAACAATAACAATAAGAAATAACAATAATAAATAACAATAACAATAAGAAATAACAATACCAATAAGAAATAACAATAACAATAAGAAATAACAATAACTATAAGAAATAACAATAACAATAAGAAATAACAATAATAATAAGAAATAACAATAACAATAAGAAATAACAATAACAATAAGAAATAACAATAACAATAAGAAATAACAATAACAATAAGAAATAACAATAACAATAAGAAATAACAATAAAAATAAGAAACAACTATAAGAATAAGAAATAACAATAACAAAAAGAAATAACAATAACAATAAGTAATAACAATAACAAAAAGAAGTAACAATAACAATAGGAAATAACAATAACAATAAGAAATAACAATAACAATAAGAAATATCAATAACAAAAAGAAATAACAATAACAATAAGAAATAACAATAACATTAAGAAATAACAATAACAATAAGAAATAACAATAACAATAAGAAATAACAATAACAATAGGAAATAACAATAACAATAAGAAATAACAATAACAATAAGAAATAACAATACAAATAAGAAATAACAATAACTATAAGAAATAACAATAACAATAAGAAATAACAATAACAATAAGAAATAACAATAACAATAAGAAATAACAATAACAATAAGAAATAACAATAACAATAACAATAAGAAATAACAATAACAATAGGACATAACAATAACAATAATAAATTACAATAACAATAAGAAATAACAATAACAATAAGAAATAACAATAACAATAAGAAATAACAGTAACAATAAGAAATAACAATATCAATAAGAAATAACAAAAACAATAAGAAATAACAATAACAATAAGAAATAACAGTAACAATAAGAAATAACAATATCAATAAGAAATAACAATACAAATAAGAAATAACAATAACTATAAGAAATAACAATAACAATAAGAAATAACAATAACAATAAGAAATAACAATAACAATAAGAAATAACAATAACAATAAGAAATAACAATAACAATAACAATAAGAAATAACAATAACAATAGGACATAACAATAACAATAATAAATTACAATAACAATAAGAAATAACAATAACAATAAGAAATAACAATAACAATAAGAAATAACAATAACTATAAGAAATAACAATAACAATAAGAAATAACAATAATAATAAGAAATAACAATGACAATAAGAAATAACAATAACAAAAAGAAGTATCAATAACAATAGGAAATAACAATAACAATAAGAAATAACAATAACAATAAGAAATATCAATAGCAAAAAGAAATAACAATAATATTAAGAAATAACAATAACAATAAGAAATAACAATAACAATAAGAAATAACAATAACAATAGGAAATAACAATAACAATAAGAAATAACAATAACAATAAGAAATAACAATAACAATAGGAAATAACAATAACAATAATAAATAACAATAACAATAAGAAATAACAATAAGAAATAACAATAACAATAAGAAATAACACTAATAATAAGAAATAACAATAATAATAAGAAATAACAATAACAATATGAAATAACAATAACAATAATAAATAACAATAACAATAGGAAATAACAATACCAATAAGAAATAACAATAACAATAAGAAATAACAATAACTATAAGAAATAACAATAACAATAAGAAATAACAATAATAATAAGAAATAACAATAACATTAAGAAATAACAATAACAATAAGAAATAACAATAACAATAAGAAATAACAATAACAATAAGAAATAACAATAACAATAAGAAATAACAATAAGAATAAGAAATAACAATAACAAAAAGAAATAACAATAACAATAAGTAATAACAATAACAAAAAGAAGTAACAATAACAATAGGAAATAACAATAACAATAAGAAATAACAATAACAATAAGAAATAACAATAACAATAAGAAATAACAATAACAATAAGAAAGAACAATAAAGAAATAAGAATAACAATAAGAAATAACAATAACAACAACAATAACAATAGGAAATAACAATAAAAATAATAAATAACAATAACAATAAGAAATAACAATAACTATAAGAAATAACAATAACAATAAGAAATAACAATAACAATAAGAAATAACAATAACAATAAGAAATAACAATAACAATAAGAAATAACAATAACAATAACAATAACAATAGGACATAACAATAACAATAATAAATAACAATAAGAATAAGAAATAACAATAACAATAAGAAATAACACTAACAATAAGAAATAACAATATCAATAAGAAATAACAAAAACAATAAGAAATAACAATAACAATAAGAAATAACAATAACAAAAACAATAAGAAATAACAATAACAATAGGAAATAACAATAACAATAATAAATAACAATAACAATAAGAAATAACAATAAGAAATAACACTAATAATAAGAAATAACAATAATAATAAGAAATAACAATAACAATATGAAATAACAATAACAATAATAAATAACAATAACAATAGGAAATAACAATACCAATAAGAAATAACAATAACAATAAGAAATAACAATAACTATAAAAAATAACAATAACAATAAGAAATAACAATAATAATAAGAAATAACAATAACAATAAGAAATAACAATAACAATAAGAAATAACAATAACAATAAGAAATAACAATAACAATAAGAAATAACAATAACAATAAGAAATAACAATAAAAATAAGAAACAACAATAAGAATAAGAAATAACAATAAAAATAAGAAACAACAATAAGAATAAGAAATAACAATAACAAAAAGAAGTAACAATAACAATAGGAAATAACAATAACAATAAGAAATAACAATAACAATAAGAAATAACAATAACAATAAGAAATAACAATAACAATAAGAAAGAACAATAAAGAAATAAGAATAACAATAAGAAATAACAATAACAATAACAATAACAATAGGAAATAACAATAAAAATAATAAATAACAATAATAATAAGAAATAACAATAACTATAAGAAATAACAATAACAATAAGAAATAACAATAACAATAAGAAATAACAATAACAATAAGAAATAACAATAACAATAAGAAATAACAATAACAATAACAATAACAATAGGACATAACAATAACAATAAGAAATAACATTAACTATAAGAAATAACAATAACAATAAGAAATAACAATAATAATAAGAAATAACAATGACAATAAGAAATAACAATAACAATAAGAAATAACAATAACAATAAGAAATAACAATAACAATAAGAAATAACCATAACAATAGGAAATAACAATAACAATAAGAAATAACAATAACAATAAGAAATAACAATAACAATAAGAAATATCAATAACAAAAAGAAATAACAATAATATTAAGAAATAACAATAACATTAAGAAATAACAATAACAACAAGAAATAACAATAACAATGGGAAATAACAATAACAATAAGAAATAACAATAACAATAAGAAATAACAATAACTATAAGAAATAACAATAACTATAAGAAATAACAATAACAATAAGAAATAACAATAACAATAAGAAATAACAATAACAATAAGAAAGAACAATAAAGAAATAAGAATAACAATAAGAAATAACAATAACAATTATAAATAACAATAACAATAGGAAATAACAATAACAATAAGAAATAACATTAACTATAAGAAATAACAATAACAATAAGAAATAACAATAATAATAAGAAATAACAATGACAATAAGAAATAACAATAACAATAAGAAATAACAATAACAATAAGAAATAACAATAACAATAAGAAATAACCATAACAATAGGAAATAACAATAACAATAAGAAATAACAATAACAATAAGAAATAACAATAACAATAAGAAATATCAATAACAAAAAGAAATAACAATAATATTAAGAAATAACAATAACATTAAGAAATAACAATAACAACAAGAAATAACAATAACAATGGGAAATAACAATAACAATAAGAAATAACAATAACAATAAGAAATAACAATAACTATAAGAAATAACAATAACTATAAGAAATAACAATAACAATAAGAAATAACAATAACAATAAGAAATAACAATAACAATAAGAAATAACAATAACAAAAACAATAAGAAATAACAATAACAATAGGAAATAACAATAACAATAATAAATAACAATAACAATAAGAAATAACAATAAGAAATAACAATAACAATAAGAAATAACACTAATAATAAGAAATAACAATAATAATAAGAAATAACAATAACAATAATAAATAACAATAACAATAGGAAATAACAATACCAATAAGAAATAACAATAACAATAAGAAATAACAATAACTATAAGAAATAACAATAACAATAAGAAATAACAATAATAATAAGAAATAACAATAACAATAAGAAATAACAATAACAATAAGAAATAACAATAACAATAAGAAATAACAATAACAATAAGAAATAACAATAACAATAAGAAAGAACAATAAAGAAATAAGAATAACAATAAGAAATAACAATAACAACAACAATAACAATAGGAAATAACAATAAAAATAATAAATAACAATAACAATAAGAAATAACAATAACTATAAGAAATAACAATAACAATAAGAAATAACAATAACAATAAGAAATAACAATAACAATAAGAAATAACAATAACAATAAGAAATAACAATAACAATAACAATAACAATAGGACATAACAATAACAATAATAAATAACAATAAGAATAAGAAATAACAATAACAATAAGAAATAACACTAACAATAAGAAATAACAATATCAATAAGAAATAACAAAAACAATAAGAAATAACAATAACAATAAGAAATAACAATAACAAAAACAATAAGAAATAACAATAACAATAGGAAATAACAATAACAATAATAAATAACAATAACAATAAGAAATAACAATAAGAAATAACACTAATAATAAGAAATAACAATAATAATAAGAAATAACAATAACAATATGAAATAACAATAACAATAATAAATAACAATAACAATAGGAAATAACAATACCAATAAGAAATAACAATAACAATAAGAAATAACAATAACTATAAAAAATAACAATAACAATAAGAAATAACAATAATAATAAGAAATAACAATAACAATAAGAAATAACAATAACAATAAGAAATAACAATAACAATAAGAAATAACAATAACAATAAGAAATAACAATAACAATAAGAAATAACAATAAAAATAAGAAACAACAATAAGAATAAGAAATAACAATAAAAATAAGAAACAACAATAAGAATAAGAAATAACAATAACAAAAAGAAGTAACAATAACAATAGGAAATAACAATAACAATAAGAAATAACAATAACAATAAGAAATAACAATAACAATAAGAAATAACAATAACAATAAGAAAGAACAATAAAGAAATAAGAATAACAATAAGAAATAACAATAACAATAACAATAACAATAGGAAATAACAATAAAAATAATAAATAACAATAATAATAAGAAATAACAATAACTATAAGAAATAACAATAACAATAAGAAATAACAATAACAATAAGAAATAACAATAACAATAAGAAATAACAATAACAATAAGAAATAACAATAACAATAACAATAACAATAGGACATAACAATAACAATAATAAATAACAATAAGAATAAGAAATAACAATAACAATAAGAAATAACACTAACAATAAGAAATAACAATATCAATAAGAAATAACAAAAACAATAAGAAATAACAATAACAATAAGAAATAACAATAACAATTATAAATAACAATAACAATAGGAAATAACAATAACAATAAGAAATAACATTAACTATAAGAAATAACAATAACAATAAGAAATAACAATAATAATAAGAAATAACAATGACAATAAGAAATAACAATAACAATAAGAAATAACAATAACAATAAGAAATAACAATAACAATAAGAAATAACCATAACAATAGGAAATAACAATAACAATAAGAAATAACAATAACAATAAGAAATAACAATAACAATAAGAAATATCAATAACAAAAAGAAATAACAATAATATTAAGAAATAACAATAACATTAAGAAATAACAATAACAACAAGAAATAACAATAACAATGGGAAATAACAATAACAATAAGAAATAACAATAACAATAAGAAATAACAATAACTATAAGAAATAACAATAACTATAAGAAATAACAATAACAATAAGAAATAACAATAACAATAAGAAATAACAATAACAATAAGAAATAACAATAACAAAAACAATAAGAAATAACAATAACAATAGGAAATAACAATAACAATAATAAATAACAATAACAATAAGAAATAACAATAAGAAATAACAATAACAATAAGAAATAACACTAATAATAAGAAATAACAATAATAATAAGAAATAACAATAACAATAATAAATAACAATAACAATAGGAAATAACAATACCAATAAGAAATAACAATAACAATAAGAAATAACAATAACTATAAGAAATAACAATAACAATAAGAAATAACAATAATAATAAGAAATAACAATAACAATAAGAAATAACAATAACAATAAGAAATAACAATAACAATAAGAAATAACAATAACAATAAGAAATAACAATAACAATAAGAAATAACAATAAAAATAAGAAACAACAATAAGAATAAGAAATAACAATAACAAAAAGAAATAACAATAACAATAAGTAATAACAATAACAAAAAGAAGTAACAATAACAATAGGAAATAACAATAACAATAAGAAATAACAATAACAATAAGAAATAACAATAACAATAAGAAATAACAATAACAATAAGAAAGAACAATAAAGAAATAAGAATAACAATAACAATAACAATAACAATAGGAAATAACAATAAAAATAATAAAAAACAATAACAATAAGAAATAACAATAACAATAAGAAATAACACTAACAATAAGAAATAACAATAATAATAAGAAATAACAATAACAATATGAAATAACAATAACAATAAGAAATAACAATAACAATAATAAATAACAATAACAATAATAAATAACAATAACAATAGGAAATAACAATACCAATAAGAAATAACAATAACAATAAGAAATAACAATAACTATTAGAAATTACAATAACAATAAGAAATAACAATAATAATAAGAAATAACAATGACAATAAGAAATAACAATAACAATAACAATAAGAAATAACAATAACAATAAGAAATAACAATAACAATAAGAAATAACAATAACAATAAGAAATAACAATAAAAATAAGAAACAACAATAAGAATAAGAAATAACAATAACAATAAGTAATAACAATAACAAAGAGAAGTAACAATAACAATAGGAAATAACAATAACAATAAGAAATAACAATAACAATAAGAAATAACAATAACAATAAGAAATATCAATAACAAAAAGAAATAACAATAACAATAAGAAATAACAATAACATTAAGAAATAACAATAACAATAAGAAATAACAATAACAATAAGAAATAACAATAACAATAGGAAATAACAATAACTATAAGAAATAACAATAACAATAAGAAATAACAATAACAATAAGAAATAACAATAACAATAAGAAATAACAATAACAATAAGAAATAACAATAACAATAAGAAATAACAATAACAATAGGACATAACAATAACAATAATAAATAACAATAACAATAAGAAATAACAATAACAATAAGAAATAACAATAACAATAAGAAATAACACTAACAATAAGAAATAACAATATCAATAAGAAATAACAAAAACAATAAGAAATAACAATAATAATAAGAAATAACAATGACAATAAGAAATAACAATAACAATAAGAAATAACAATAACAATAAGAAATAACAATAACAATAAGAAATAACCATAACAATAGGAAATAACAATAACAATAAGAAATAACAATAACAATAAGAAATAACAATAACAATAAGAAATATCAATAACAAAAGAAATAACAATAATATTAAGAAATAACAATAACATTAAGAAATAACAATAACAACAAGAAATAACAATAACAATAGGAAATAACAATAAAAATAAGAAATAACAATAACAATAAGAAATAACAATAACTATAAGAAATAACAATAACTATAAGAAATAACAATAACAATAAGAAATAACAATAACAATAAGAAATAACAATAACAATAAGAAATAACAATAACAATAAGAAATAACAATAACAATAACAATAAGAAATAACAATAACAATAGGAAATAACAATAACAATAATAAATAACAATAACAATAAGAAATAACAATAAGAAATAACAATAACAATAAGAAATAACACTAATAATAAGAAATAACAATAATAATAAGAAATAACAATAACAATATGAAATAACAATAACAATAAGAAATAACAATAACAATAATAAATAACAATAACAATAGGAAATAACAATACCAATAAGAAATAACAATAACAATAAGAAATAACTGTAACTATAAGAAATAACAATAACAATAAGAAATAACAATAATAATAAGAAATAACAATAACAATAAGAAATAACAATAACAATAAGAAATAACAATAACAATAAGAAATAACAATAACAATAAGAAATAACAATAAAAATAAGAAACAACAATAAGAATAAGAAATAACAATAACAAAAAGAAATAACAATAACAATAAGTAATAACAATAACAAAAAGAAGTAACAATAACAATAGGAAATAACAATAACAATAAGAAATAACAATAACAATAAGAAATAACAATAACAATAAGAAAGAACAATAAAGAAATAACAATAACAATAAGAAATAACAATAACAATAAGAAATAACAATAACAATAATAAATAACAATAACAATAAGAAATAACAATAACAATAGGAAATAACAATAACAATAAGAAATAACAATAACAATAAGAAATAACAATAAGAAATAACAATAACAATAAGAACTAACAATAACAATAAGAAATAACACTAACAATAAGAAATAACAATAATAATAAGAAATAACAATAACAATAAGAAATAACAATAACAATATGAAATAACAATAACAATAAGAAATAACAACAACAGTAATAAATAACAATAACAATAAGAAATAACAATAACAATAAGAAATAACAATAACAATAAGAAAGAACAATAAGAAATAACAATAACAATAAGAAATAACAATACGAATAACAATAAGAAAAACAATGACAATAAGAAATAACAATAACAATAAGAAATAACAATAACAATAAGAAATAACAATAACAATAGGAAATAACAATAACAATAAGAAATAACAATAACAATAAGAAATAACAATAACAATAAGAAATAACAATAACAATAACAATAAGAAATAACAATAACAAAAAGAAATAACAATAAAAATAAGTAATAACAATAACAAAAAGAAATAACAATAACAAAAAGAAATAACAATAACAATAGGAAATAACAATAACAATAAGAAATAACAATAACAATAAGAAATATCAATAACAAAAAGAAATAACAATAATATTAAGAAATAACAATAACAATAAGAAATAACAATAAGAATAAGAAATAACAATAACAATAAGAAATAACAATAACAATAAGAAATAACAATAACAATAGGAAATAACAATAACAATAAGAAGTAACAATAACAATAAGAAATAATACTAATAATAAGAAATAACAATAACTATAAGAAATAACAATAACAATAAGAAATAACAACAACAATAAGAAATAACAATAAGAATAAGAAATAACAATAACAATAAGAAATAACAATAACAATAAGAAATAACAATAACAATAACAATAACAATAAGAAATAACAATAACAATAAGAAATAACAATAACAATAGGAAATAACAATAACAATAAGAAATAACAATAACAATAAGAAATAACAATAACAATAAGAAATAACAATAACAAAAACAATAAGAAATAACAATAACAATAGGAAATAACAATAACAATAATAAATAACAATAACAATAAGAAATAACAATAAGAAATAACAATAACAATAAGAAATAACACTAATTATAAGAAATAACAATAATAATAAGAAATAACAATAACAATATGAAATAACAATAACAATAATAAATAACAATAACAATAGGAAATAACAATACCAATAAGAAATAACAATAACAATAAGAAATAACAATAACTATAAGAAATAACAATAACAATAAGAAATAACAATAATAATAAGAAATAACAATAACAATAAGAAATAACAATAACAATAAGAAATAACAATAACAATAAGAAATAACAATAACAATAAGAAATAACAATAACAATAAGAAACAACAATAAGAATAAGAAATAACAATAACAAAAAGAAATAACAATAACAATAAGTAATAACAATAACAAAAAGAAGTAACAATAACAATAGGAAATAACAATAACAATAAGAAATATCAATAACAATAAGAAATAACAATAACAATAAGAAATAACAATAACAATAAGAAAGAACAATAAAGAAATAAGAATAACAATAACAATAACAATAACAATAGGAAATAACAATAAAAATAATAAATAACAATAACAATAAGAAATAACACTAACAATAAGAAATAACAATAATAATAAGAAATAACAATAACAATATGAAATAACAATAACAATAAGAAATAACAATAACAATAATAAATAACAATAACAATAATAAATAACAATAACAATAGGAAATAACAATACCAATAAGAAATAACAATAACAATAAGAAATAACAATAACTATAAGAAATTACAATAACAATAAGAAATAACAATAATAATAAGAAATAACAATGACAATAAGAAATAACAATAACAATAACAATAAGAAATAACAATAACAATAAGAAATAACAATAAAAATAAGAAACAACAATAAGAATAAGAAATAACAATAACAATAAGTAATAACAATAACAAAGAGAAGTAACAATAACAATAGGAAATAACAATAACAATAAGAAATAACAATAACAATAAGAAATAACAATAACAATAAGAAATATCAATAACAAAAAGAAATAACAATAACAATAAGAAATAACAATAACATTAAGAAATAACAATAACAATAAGAAATAACAATAACAATAAGAAATAACAATAACAATAGGAAATAACAATAACTATAAGAAATAACAATAACAATAAGAAATAACAATAACAATAAGAAATAACAATAACAATAAGAAATAACAATAACAATAAGAAATAACAATAACAATAACAATAAGAAATAACAATAACAATAGGACATAACAATAACAATAATAAATAACAATAACAATAAGAAATAACAATAACAATAAGAAATAACAATAACAATAAGAAATAACACTAACAATAAGAAATAACAATATCAATAAGAAATAACAAAAACAATAAGAAATAACAATAACAATAAGAAATAACAATAACAATTATAAATAACAATAACAATAGGAAATAACAATACCAATAAGAAATAACAATAACAATAAGAAATAACAATAACTATAAGAAATAACAATAACAATAAGAAATAACAATAATAATAAGAAATAACAATGACAATAAGAAATAACAATAACAATAAGAAATAACAATAACAATAAGAAATAACAATAACAATAAGAAATAACCATAACAATAGGAAATAACAATAACAATAAGAAATAACAATAACAATAAGAAATAACAATAACAATAAGAAATATCAATAACTAAAGAAATAACAATAATATTAAGAAATAACAATAACAACAAGAAATAACAATAACAATAGGAAATAACAATAACAATAAGAAATAACAATAACAATAAGAAATAACAATAACTATAAGAAATAACAATAACTATAAGAAATAACAATAACAATAAGAAATAACAATAACAATAAGAAATAACAATAACAATAAGAAATAACAATAACAATAACAATAGGAAATAACAATAACAATAGGAAATAACAATAACAATAATAAATAACAATAACAATAAGAAATAACAATAAGAAATAACACTAATAATAAGAAATAACAATAATAATAAGAAATAACAATAACAATATGAAATAACAATAACAATAAGAAATAACAATAACAATAATAAATAACAATAACAATAGGAAATAACAATACCAATAAGAAATAACAATAACAATAAGAAATAACTGTAACTATAAGAAATAACAATAACAATAAGAAATAACAATAATAATAAGAAATAACAATAACAATAAGAAATAACAATAACAATAAGAAATAACAATAAGAATAAGAAATAACAATAACAATAAGAAATAACAATAACAATAAGAAATAACAATAAAAATAAGAAACAACAATAAGAATAAGAAATAACAATAACAAAAAGAAATAACAATAACAATAAGTAATAACAATAACAAAAAGAAGTAACAATAACAATAGGAAATAACAATAACAATAAGAAATAACAATAACAAAAAGAAATAACAATAACAATAAGAAAGAACAATAAAGAAATAACAATAACAATAAGAAATAACAATAACAATAAGAAATAACAATAACAATAATAAATAACAATAACAATAAGAAATAACAATAACAATAGGAAATAACAATAACAATAAGAAATAACAATAACAATAAGAAATAACAATAACAATAAGAACTAACAATAACAATAAGAAATAACACTAACAATAAGAAATAACAATAATAATAAGAAATAACAATAACAATAAGAAATAACAATAACAATATGAAATAACAATAACAATAAGAAATAACAACAACAGTAATAAATAACAATAACAATAAGAAATAACAATAACAATAAGAAATAACAATAACAATAAGAAAGAACAATAAGAAATAACAATAACAATAAGAAATAACAATAACAATAAGAAATAACAATACGAATAACAATAAGAAAAACAATGACAATAAGAAATAACAATAACAATAAGAAATAACAATAACAATAAGAAATAACAATAACAATAGGAAATAACAATAACAATAAGAAATAACAATAACAATAAGAAATAACAATAACAATAAGAAATAACAATAACAATAACAATAAGAAATAACAATAACAAAAAGAAATAACAATAAAAATAAGTAATAACAATAACAAAAAGAAATAACAATAACAATAGGAAATAACAATAACAATAAGAAATAACAATAACAATAAGAAATATCAATAACAAAAAGAAATAACAATAATATTAAGAAATAACAATAACAATAAGAAATAACAATAACATTAAGAAATAACAATAAGAATAAGAAATAACAATAACAATAAGAAATAACAATAACAATAAGAAATAACAATAACAATAGGAAATAACAATAACAATAAGAAGTAACAATAACAATAAGAAATAATACTAATAATAAGAAATAACAATAACTATAAGAAATAACAATAACAATAAGAAATAACAACAACAATAAGAAATAACAATAAGAATAAGAAATAACAATAACAATAAGAAATAACAATAACAATAAGAAATAACAATAACAATAACAATAAGAAATAACAATAACAATAAGAAATAACAATAACAATAGGAAATAACAATAACAATAAGAAATAACAATAAGAAATAACAATAACAATAAGAAATAACAATAACAAAAAGAAATAACAAAAACAATTAGTAATAACAATAACGAAAAGAAATAACAATAACAATAAGAAATAACAATAACAATAGGAAATAACAATAACAATAGGAAATAACAATAACAATAACAAATATCAATAAGAAAAAGAAATAACAATAATATTAAGAAATAACAATAACATTAAGAAATAACAATAACAATAAGAAATAACAATAACAATTGGAAATAACAATAACAATAAGAAATAACAATAATAATAAGAAATAACAATAACAATAAGAAATAACAATAACTATAAGAAATAACAATAACTATAAGAAATAACAATAACAATAAGAAATAACAATAACAATAAGAAATAACAATAACAATAAGAAATACCAATAACAATAACAATAGGAAATAACAATAACAATAATAAATAACAATAACAATAAGAAATAACAATAACAATAAGAAATAACAATAACAATAAGAAATAGCACTAACAATAAGAAATAACAATAATAATAAGAAATAACAATAACAATATGAAATAACAATAACAATAAGAAATAACAATAACAATAATAAATAACAATAACAATAGGAAATAACAATACCAATAAGAAATAACAATAACAATAAGAAATAACAATAACTATAAGAAATAACAATAACAATAAGAAATAACAATAATAATAAGAAATAACAATGACAATAAGAAATAACAATAACAATAAGAAATAACAATAACAATAAGAAATAACAATAACAATAAGAAATAACAATAACATTAAGAAATAACAATAACAATAAGAAATAAAAATAACAATAAGAAATAACAATACGAATAACAATAAGAAATAATAATAACAATAAGAAATAACAATAACAATAAGAAATAACAATAACAATAAGAAATAAACATAACAATAGGAAATAACAATAACAATAAGAAATAACAATAACAATAAGAAATAACAATAACAATAAGAAATAACAATAACAATAAGAAATAACAATAACAAAAAGAAATAACAATAACAATAAGTAATAACAATAACAAAAAGAAATAACAATAACAATAGGAAATAACAATAACAATAGGAAATAACAATAAGAAATAACAATAACAATAAGAAATAACAATAACAATAAGAAAGAACAATAAGAAATAACAATAACAATAAGAAATATCAATAACAAAAAGAAATAACAATAATATTAAGAAATAACAATAACAATAAGAAATAACAATAACATTAAAAAATAACAATAACAATAAGAAATAACAATAACAATAAGAAATAACAATAACAATAGGATATAACAATAACAATAAGAAATAACAATAACAATAAGAAATAACAATAACTATAAGAAATAACAATAACTATAAGAAATAACAATAACAATAAGAAATAACAATAACAATAAGAAATAACAATAACAATAAGAAATAACAATAACAATAAGAAATAACAATAACAATAACAATAAGAAATAACAATAAGAATAACAATAAGAAATAACAATAACAATAGGAAATAACAATAACAATAATAAATAACAATAACAATAAGAAATAACAATAAGAAATAACAATAACAATAAGAAATAACACTAATAATAAGAAATAACAATAATAATAAGAAATAACAATAACAATATGAAATAACAATAACAATAAGAAATAACAATAACAATAATAAATTACAATAACAATAGGAAATAACAATACCAATAAGAAATAACAATAACAATAAGAAATAACAATAACTATAAGAAATAACAATAACAATAAGAAATAACAATAATAATAAGAAATAACAATAACAATAAGAAATAACAATAACAATAAGAAATAACAATAACAATAAGAAATAACAATAACAATAAGAAATAACAATAACAATAAGAAATAACAATAAAAATAAGAAACAACAATAAGAATAAGAAATAACAATAACAAAAAGAAATAACAATAACAATAAGTAATAACAATAACAAAAAGAAGTAACAATAACAATAGGAAATAACAATAACAATAAGAAATAACAATAACAATAAGAAATAACAATAACAATAAGAAATAACAATAACAATAAGAAATAACAATAACAATAAGAAAGAACAATAAAGAAATAACAATAACAATAAGAAATAACAATAACAATAAGAAATAACAATAACAATAACAATAAGAAATAACAATAACAAAAAGAAATAACAATAAAAATAAGTAATAGCAATAACAAAAAGAAATAACAATAACAATAGGAAATAACAATAACAATAAGAAATAACAATAACAAAAAGAAATAACAATAATATTAAGAAATAACAATAATATTAAGAAATAACAATAACAATAAGAAATAACAATAACAATAAGAAATAACAATAACAATAAGAAATAACAATAACAATAGGAAATAACAATAACAATAAGAAGTAACAATAACAATAAGAAATAACACTAATAATAAGAAATAACAATAACTATAAGAAATAACAATAACAATAAGAAATAACAACAACAATAAGAAACAACAATAAGAATAAGAAATAACAATAACAATAAGAAATAACAATAACAATAAGAAATATCAATAACAATAAGAAATAACAATAACAATAACAATAAGAAAAAACAATAAGAAATAACAATAACAATAAGAAATAACAATAACAATAAGAAATAACAATAACAATAAGAAATAACAATAACAAAAAGAAATAACAATAACAATAACAATAACAATAGAAAATAACAATAACAATAACAATAGTAAATAACAATAACAATAATAAATAACAATAACAATAAGAAATAACAATAACAATAAGAAATAACAATAACAATAAGAAATAACAATAATAATAAGAAATAACAATAACAATATGAAATAACAATAACAATAAGAAATAACAATAACAATAATAAATAACAATAACAATAGGAAATAACAATACCAATAAGAAATAACAATAACAATAAGAAATAACAATAACTATAAGAAATAACAATAACAATAAGAAATAACAATAATAATAAGTAATAACAATGACAATAAGAAATAACAATAACAATAAGAAATAACAATTACAATAAGAAATAACAATAACAATAAAAAATAACAATAATAATAAGAAATAACAGTAACAATAAGAAATTACAATAACAATAAAAAAATAACAATAACAATAAGAAATAACAATATCAATAAGAAATAACAAAAACAATAAGAAATAACAATAACAATAAGAAATAACAATAACAATAAGAAATAACAATAACAATAAGAAATAACAATAACAATAAGAAATAACAATAATATTAAGAAATAACAATAAAAATAATAAATAACAATAACAATAAGAAACAACAATAACAATAAGAAATAACAATAACAATAAGAAATAACAATAACAATAATAAATAACAATAACAATAAGAAATAACAATAACAATAAGAAATAACAATAACATTAAGAAATAACAATAACAATAAGAAATAAAAATAACAATAAGAAATAACAATACGAATAACAATAAGAAATAACAATAACAATAAGAAATAACAATAACAATAAGAAATAACAATAACAATAGGAAATAACAATAACAATAAGAAATAACAATAACAATAAGAAATAACAATAACAATAAGAAATAACAATAACAATAAGAAATAACAATAACAATAGGAAATAACAATAACAATAAGAAATAACAATAACAAAAAGAAATAACAATAACAATAAGTAATAACAATAACAAAAAGAAATAACAATAACAATAGGAAATAACAATAACAATAAGAAATAACAATAACATTAAGAAATAACAATAACAATAAGAAATAAAAATAACAATAAGAAATAACAATACGAATAACAATAAGAAATAATAATAACAATAAGAAATAACAATAACAATAAGAAATAACAATAACAATAAGAAATAAACATAACAATAGGAAATAACAATAACAATAAGAAATAACAATAACAATAAGAAATAACAATAACAATAAGAAATAACAATAACAATAAGAAATAACAATAACAAAAAGAAATAACAATAACAATAAGTAATAACAATAACAAAAAGAAATAACAATAACAATAGGAAATAACAATAACAATAGGAAATAACAATAAGAAATAACAATAACAATAAGAAAGAACAATAAGAAATAACAATAACAATAAGAAATATCAATAACAAAAAGAAATAACAATAATATTAAGAAATAACAATAACAATAAGAAATAACAATAACATTAAAAAATAACAATAACAATAAGAAATAACAATAACAATAAGAAATAACAATAACAATAGGATATAACAATAACAATAAGAAATAACAATAACAATAAGAAATAACAATAACAATAAGAAATAGCACTAACAATAAGAAATAACAATAATAATAAGAAATAACAATAACAATATGAAATAACAATAACAATAAGAAATAACAATAACAATAATAAATAACAATAACAATAGGAAATAACAATACCAATAAGAAATAACAATAACAATAAGAAATAACAATAACTATAAGAAATAACAATAACAATAAGAAATAACAATAATAATAAGAAATAACAATGACAATAAGAAATAACAATAACAATAAGAAATAACAATAACAATAAGAAATAACAATAACAATAAGAAATAACAATAACATTAAGAAATAACAATAACAATAAGAAATAAAAATAACAATAAGAAATAACAATACGAATAACAATAAGAAATAATAATAACAATAAGAAATAACAATAACAATAAGAAATAACAATAACAATAAGAAATAAACATAACAATAGGAAATAACAATAACAATAAGAAATAACAATAACAATAAGAAATAACAATAACAATAAGAAATAACAATAACAATAAGAAATAACAATAACAAAAAGAAATAACAATAACAATAAGTAATAACAATAACAAAAAGAAATAACAATAACAATAGGAAATAACAATAACAATAGGAAATAACAATAAGAAATAACAATAACAATAAGAAATAACAATAACAATAAGAAAGAACAATAAGAAATAACAATAACAATAAGAAATATCAATAACAAAAAGAAATAACAATAATATTAAGAAATAACAATAACAATAAGAAATAACAATAACATTAAAAAATAACAATAACAATAAGAAATAACAATAACAATAAGAAATAACAATAAAAATAGGATATAACAATAACAATAAGAAATAACAATAACAATAAGAAATAACAATAACTATAAGAAATAACAATAACTATAAGAAATAACAATAACAATAAGAAATAACAATAACAATAAGAAATAACAATAACAATAAGAAATAACAATAACAATAAGAAATAACAATAACAATAACAATAAGAAATAACAATAAGAATAACAATAAGAAATAACAATAACAATAGGAAATAACAATAACAATAATAAATAACAATAACAATAAGAAATAACAATAAGAAATAACAATAACAATAAGAAATAACACTAATAATAAGAAATAACAATAATAATAAGAAATAACAATAACAATATGAAATAACAATAACAATAAGAAATAACAATAACAATAATAAATTACAATAACAATAGGAAATAACAATACCAATAAGAAATAACAATAACAATAAGAAATAACAATAACTATAAGAAATAACAATAACAATAAGAAATAACAATAATAATAAGAAATAACAATAACAATAAGAAATAACAATAACAATAAGAAATAACAATAACAATAAGAAATAACAATAACAATAAGAAATAACAATAACAATAAGAAATAACAATAAAAATAAGAAACAACAATAAGAATAAGAAATAACAATAACAAAAAGAAATAACAATAACAATAAGTAATAACAATAACAAAAAGAAGTAACAATAACAATAGGAAATAACAATAACAATAAGAAATAACAATAACAATAAGAAATAACAATAACAATAAGAAATAACAATAACAATAAGAAAGAACAATAAAGAAATAACAATAACAATAAGAAATAACAATAACAATAAGAAATAACAATAACAATAACAATAAGAAATAACAATAACAAAAAGAAATAACAATAAAAATAAGTAATAACAATAACAAAAAGAAATAACAATAACAATAGGAAATAACAATAACAATAAGAAATAACAATAACAAAAAGAAATAACAATAATATTAAGAAATAACAATAATATTAAGAAATAACAATAACAATAAGAAATAACAATAACAATAAGAAATAACAATAACAATAAGAAATAACAATAACAATAGGAAATAACAATAACAATAAGAAGTAACAAAAACAATAAGAAATAACACTAATAATAAGAAATAACAATAACTATAAGAAATAACAATAACAATAAGAAATAACAACAACAATAAGAAACAACAATAAGAATAAGAAATAACAATAACAATAAGAAATAACAATAACAATAAGAAATATCAATAACAATAAGAAATAACAATAACAATAACAATAACAATAAGAAAAAACAATAAGAAATAACAATAACAATAGGAAATAACAATAACAATAAGAAATAACAATAAGAAATAACAATAACAATAAGAAATAACAATAACAAAAAGAAATAACAATAACAATAACAATAACAATAAGAAATAACAATAACAATAACAATAGTAAATAACAATAAGAAATAACAATAACAATAAGAAATAACAATAACAATAAGAAATAACAATAATAATAAGAAATAACAATAACAATATGAAATAACAATAACAATAAGAAATAACAATAACAATAATAAATAACAATAACAATAGGAAATAACAATACCAATAAGAAATAACAATAACAATAAGAAATAACAATAACTATAAGAAATAACAATAACAATAAGAAATAACAATAATAATAAGTAATAACAATGACAATAAGAAATAACAATAACAATAAGAAATAACAATTACAATAAGAAATAACAATAACAATAAAAAATAACAATAATAATAAGAAATAACAGTAACAATAAGAAATTACAATAACAATAAAAAAATAACAATAACAATAAGAAATAACAATATCAATAAGAAATAACAAAAACAATAAGAAATAACAATAACAATAAGAAATAACAATAACAATAAGAAATAACAATAACAATAAGAAATAACAATAACAATAAGAAATAACAATAATATTAAGAAATAACAATAACAATAATAAATAACAATAACAATAAGAAACAACAATAACAATAAGAAATAACAATAACAATAAGAAATAACAATAACAATAATAAATAACAATAACAATAAGAAATAACAATAACAATAAGAAATAACAATAACATTAAGAAATAACAATAACAATAAGAAATAAAAATAACAATAAGAAATAACAATACGAATAACAATAAGAAATAACAATAACAATAAGAAATAACAATAACAATAAGAAATAACAATAACAATAGGAAATAACAATAACAATAAGAAATAACAATAACAATAAGAAATAACAATAACAATAAGAAATAACAATAACAATAAGAAATAACAATAACAATAGGAAATAACAATAACAATAAGAAATAACAATAACAAAAAGAAATAACAATAACAATAAGTAATAACAATAACAAAAAGAAATAACAATAACAATAGGAAATAACAATAAGAAATAACAATAACAATAAGAAATAACAATAACAAAAAGAAATAACAATAACAATAAGTAATAACAATAACAATAAGAAATAACAATAACAATAGGAAATAACAATAACAATAATAAATAACAATAACAATAAGAAATAACAATAACAATAACAATAAGAAATAACACTAATAATAAGAAATAACAATAACAATATGAAATAACAATAACAATAAGAATAATAAATAACAATAACAATAGGAAATAACAATACCAATAAGAAATAACAATAACTATAAGAAATAACAATAACAATAAGAAATAACAATAATAATAAGAAATAACAATAACAATAAGAAATAACAATAACAATAAGAAATAACAATAACAATAAGAAATAACAATAACAATAAGAAATAACAATAAAAATAAGAAACAACAATAAGAATAAGAAATAACAATAACAAAAAGAAATAACAATAACAATAAGTAATAACAATAACAAAAAGAAGTAACAATAACAATAGGAAATAACAATAACAATAAGAAATAACAATAACAATAAGAAATAACAATAACAATAAGAAATAACAATAACAATAAGAAATAACAATAACAATAACAATAAGAAATAACAATAACAAAAAGAAATAACAATAAAAATAAGTAATAACGATAACAAAAAGAAATAACAATAACAATAAGAAATATCAATAACAAAAAGAAATAACAATAATATTAAGAAATAACAATAACAATAAGATATAACAATAACATTAAGAAATAACAATAACAATAAGAAATAACAATAACAATAAGAAATAACAATAACAATAGGAAATAACAATAACAATAAGAAGTAACAATAACAATAAGAAATAACACTAATAATAAGAAATAACAATAACTATAAGAAATAACAATAACAATAAGAAATAACAATAAGAATAAGAAATAACAATAACAATAAGAAATAACAATAACAATAAGAAATAACAATAACAATAACAATAAGAAATAACAATAACAATAGGAAATAACAATAACAATAAGAAATAACAATAACAATAAGAAATAACAATAACAATAGGAAATAACAATAACAATAAGAAATAACAATAAGAAATAACAATAACAATAAGAAATAACAATAACAAAAAGAAATAACAAAAACAATTAGTAATAACAATAACGAAAAGAAATAACAATAACAATAAGAAATAACAATAACAATAGGAAATAACAATAACAATAAGAAATATCAATAAGAAAAAGAAATAACAATAATATTAAGAAATAACAATAACATTAAGAAATAACAATAACAATAAGAAATAACAATAACAATAGGAAATAACAATAACAATAAGAAATAACAATAACAATAAGAAATAACAATAACAATAAGAAATAACAATAACTATAAGAAATAACAATAACTATAAGAAATAACAATAACAATAAGAAATAACAATAACAATAAGAAATAACAATAACAATAAGAAATAACAATAACAATAACAATAAGAAATAACAATAACAATAACAATAGGAAATAACAATAATAATAATAAATAACAATAACAATAAGAAATAACAATAACAATAAGAAATAACACTAACAATAAGAAATAACAATAATAATAAGAAATAACAATAACAATATGAAATAACAATAACAATAAGAAATAACAATAACAATAATAAATAACAATAACAATAGGAAATAACAATACCAATAAGAAATAACAATAACAATAAGAAATAACAATAACTATAAGAAATAACAATAACAATAAGAAATAACAATAATAATAAGAAATAACAATGACAATAAGAAATAACAATAACAATAAGAAATAACAATTACAATAAGAAATAACAATAACAATAAAAAATAACAATAACAATAAGAAATAACAGTAACAATAAGAAATTACAATAACAATAAGAAATAACAATAACAATAAGAAATAACAATAACAATAAGAAATAACAATAATATTAAGAAATAACAATAACAATAACAAATAACAATAACAATAAGAAACAACAATAACAATAAGAAATAACAATAACAATAAGAAATAACAATAACAATAAGAAATAACAATAACAATAAGAAATAACAATAACAATAAGAAATAACAATAACAATAAGAAATAACAATAACATTAAGAAATAACAATAACAATAAAAAATAAAAATAACAATAAGAAATAACAATACGAATAACAATAAGAAATAACAATAACAATAAGAAATAACCATAACATTAGGAAATAACAATAACAATAAGAAATAACAATAACAATAAGAAATAACAATAACAATAAGAAATAACAATAACAATAAGAAATAACAATAACAATAAGAAATAACAATAACAATAAGAAATAACAATAACAATAAGTAATAACAATAACAAAAAGAAATAACAATAACAATAGGAAATAACAATAACAATAGGAAATAACAATAAGAAATAACAATAACAATAAGAAATAACAATAACAATAAGAAATAACAATAACAATAGGAAATAACAATAACAATAAGAAATAACAATAACAATAAGAAATAACAATCACTATAAGAAATAACAATAACTATAAGAAATAACAATAATAATAAGAAATAACAATAACAATAAGAAATAACAATAACAATAAGAAATAACAATAACAATAAGAAATAACAATAACAATAAGAAATAGCAATAAAAATAAGAAACAACAATAAGAATAAGAAATAACAATAACAAAAAGAAATAACAATAACAATAAGTAATAACAATAACAAAAAGAAGTAACAATAACAATAAGAAATAACAATAACAATAAGAAATAACAATAACAATAAGAAATAACAATAACAATAAGATAGAACAATAAAGAAATAACAATAAAAATAAGAAATAACAATAACAATAAGAAATAACAATAACAATAATAAATAACAATAACAATAAGAAATAACAATAACAATAGGAAATAACAATAACAATAATAAATAACAATAACAATAAGAAATAATAATAACAATAAGAAATAACAAAAAGAAATAACAATAACAATAAGAACTAACAATAACAATAAGAAATAACACTAACAATAAGAAATAACAATAACAATAAGAAATAACAATAACAATAAGAAATAACAATAACTATAAGAAATAACAATAACTATAAGAAATAACAATAACAATAAGAAATAACAATAACAATAAGAAATAACAATAACAATAAGAAATAACAATAACAATAAGAAATAACAATAACAATAAGAAATAACAATAACAATAGGAAATAACACTAACAATAATAAATAACAATAACAATAAGAAATAACAATAAGAAATAACAATAACAATAAGAAATAACAATAACAATAAGAAATAACACTAACAATAAAAAATAACAATAATAATAAGAAATAACAATAACAATATGAAATAACAATAACAATAAGAAATAACAATAACAATAGGAAATAACAATAACAATAATAAATAACAATAACAATAAGAAATAACAATAACAATAAGAAATAACAATAACAATAGGAAATAACAATAACAATAAGAAATAACAATAACAATAAGAAATAACAATAACAATAAGAAATAACAATAACTATAAGAAATAACAATAACTATAAGAAATAACAATAACAATAAGAAATAACAATAACAATAAGAAATAACAATAACAATACAAAATGAAATAACAATAACAATAAGAAATAACAATAACAATAAAAAATAACAATAAAAATAAGAAATAACAATAACAATAAGAAAGAACAATAAAGAAATAACAATAACAATAAGAAATAACAATAACAATAAGAAATAACAATAACAATAATAAATAACAATAACAATAAGAAATAACAATAACAATAATAAATAGCAATAAGAAATAACAATAACAATAAGAAATAACAATATCAATAAGAAATAACAATAAGAAATAACAATATCAATAAGAAATAACAAAAACAATAAGAAATAACAATAACAATAAGAAATAACAATAACAATAAGAAATAACAATAACAATAAGAAATAACAATAATATTAAGAAATAACAATAACAATAATAAATAACAATAACAATAAGAAATAACAATAACAATAAGAAACAACAATAACAATAAGAAATAACAATAACAATAAGAAATAACAATAACAATAAGAAATAACAATAACAATAAGAAATAACAATAACATTAAGAAATAACAATAACAATAAGAAATAAAAATAACAATAAGAAATAACAATACGAATAACAATAAGTAATAACAATAACAATAAGAAATAACAATAACAATAAGAAATAACAATAACAATAGGAAATAACAATAACAATAAGAAATAACAATAACAATAAGAAATAACAATAACAATAAGAAATAACAATAACAATTAAAAATAACAATAAGAAATAACAATAACAATAAGAAATAACAATAACAAAAAGAAATAACAATAACAATAGGAAATAACAATAAAAATAGGAAATAACAATAAGAAATAACAATAACAATAAGAAATATCAATAACAAAAAGAAATAACAATAATATTAAGAAATAACAATAACAATAAGAAATAACAATAACATTAAGAAATAACAATAACAATAAGAAATAACAATAACAATTAGAAATAACAATAACAATAGGAAATAACAATAACAATAAGAAATAACAATAAAAATAAGAAATAACAATAACAATAAGAAATAACAATAACAATAATAAATAACAATAACAATAAGAAATAACAATAACAATAGGAAATAACAATAACAATAATAAATAACAATAACAATAAGAAATAACAATAACAATAAGAAATAACAATAAGAAATAACAATAACAATAAGAACTAACAATAATAATAAGAAATAACAATAAGAAATAACAATAACAATATGAAATAACAATAACAATAAGAAATAACAACAACAGTAATAAATAACAATAACAATAAGAAATAACAATAAGAAATAACAATAACAATAAGAAAGAACAATAAGAAATAACAATAACAATAAGAAATAACAATACGAATAACAATAAGAAAAACAATGACAATAAGAAATAACAATAACAATAAGAAATAACAATAACAATAAGAAATAACAATAACAATAGGAAATAACAATAACAATAAGAAATAACAATAACAATAAGAAATAACAATAACAATAAGAAATAACAATAACAATAAGAAATAACAATAACAATAAGAAATAACAATAACAATAACAATAACAAAAAGAAATAACAATAAAAATAAGTAATAACGATAACAAAAAGAAATAACAATAACAATAAGAAATATCAATAACAAAAAGAAATAACAATAATATTAAGAAATAACAATAACAATAAGATATAACAATAACATTAAGAAATAACAATAACAATAAGAAATAACAATAACAATAAGAAATAACAATAACAATAAGAAATAACAATAACAATAGGAAATAACAATAACAATAAGAAGTAACAATAACAATAAGAAATAACACTAATAATAAGAAATAACAATAACTATAAGAAATAACAATAACAATAAGAAATAACAATAAGAATAAGAAATAACAATAACAATAAGAAATAACAATAACAATAAGAAATAACAATAACAATAAGAAATAACAATAACAATAACAATAAGAAATAACAATAACAATAGGAAATAACAATAACAATAAGAAATAACAATAACAATAAGAAATAACAATAACAATAGGAAATAACAATAACAATAAGAAATAACAATAAGAAATAACAATAACAATAAGAAATAACAATAACAAAAAGAAATAACAAAAACAATTAGTAATAACAATAACGAAAAGAAATAACAATAACAATAAGAAATAACAATAACAATAGGAAATAACAATAACATTAAGAAATAACAATAACAATAAGAAATAACAATAACAATAGGAAATAACAATAACAATAAGAAATAACAATAACAATAAGAAATAACAATAACAATAAGAAATAACAATAACTATAAGAAATAACAATAACTATAAGAAATAACAATAACAATAAGAAATAACAATAACAATAAGAAATAACAATAACAATAAGAAATAACAATAACAATAACAATAAGAAATAACAATAACAATAACAATAGGAAATAACAATAATAATAATAAATAACAATAACAATAAGAAATAACAATAACAATAAGAAATAACACTAACAATAAGAAATAACAATAATAATAAGAAATAACAATAACAATATGAAATAACAATAACAATAAGAAATAACAATAACAATAATAAATAACAATAACTATAAGAAATAACAATAACAATAAGAAATAACAATAATAATAAGAAATAACAATGACAATAAGAAATAACAATAACAATAAGAAATAACAATTACAATAAGAAATAACAATAACAATAAAAAATAACAATAACAATAAGAAATAACAGTAACAATAAGAAATTACAATAACAATAAGAAATAACAATAACAATAAGAAATAACAATAACAATAAGAAATAACAATAATATTAAGAAATAACAATAACAATAACAAATAACAATAACAATAAGAAACAACAATAACAATAAGAAATAACAATAACAATAAGAAATAACAATAACAATAAGAAATAACAATAACAATAAGAAATAACAATAACAATAAGAAATAACAATAACAATAAGAAATAACAATAACATTAAGAAATAACAATAACAATAAAAAATAAAAATAACAATAAGAAATAACAATACGAATAACAATAAGAAATAACAATAACAATAAGAAATAACCATAACATTAGGAAATAACAATAACAATAAGAAATAACAATAACAATAAGAAATAACAATAACAATAAGAAATAACAATAACAATAAGAAATAACAATAACAATAAGAAATAACAATAACAATAAGAAATAACAATAACAATAAGTAATAACAATAACAAAAAGAAATAACAATAACAATAGGAAATAACAATAACAATAAGAAATAACAATAACAATAAGAAATAACAATAACAATAGGAAATAACAATAACAATAAGAAATAACAATAACAATAAGAAATAACAATCACTATAAGAAATAACAATAACTATAAGAAATAACAATAATAATAAGAAATAACAATAACAATAAGAAATAACAATAACAATAAGAAATAACAATAACAATAAGAAATAACAATAACAATAAGAAATAACAATAACAATAAGAAATAACAATAACAATAAGAAATAGCAATAAAAATAAGAAACAACAATAAGAATAAGAAATAACAATAACAAAAAGAAATAACAATAACAATAAGTAATAACAATAACAAAAAGAAGTAACAATAACAATAGGAAATAACAATAACAATAAGAAATAACAATAACAATAAGAAATAACAATAACAATAAGAAATAACAATAACAATAAGATAGAACAATAAAGAAATAACAATAAAAATAAGAAATAACAATAACAATAAGAAATAACAATAACAATAATAAATAACAATAACAATAAGAAATAACAATAACAATAGGAAATAACAATAACAATAATAAATAACAATAACAATAAGAAATAATAATAACAATAAGAAATAACAAAAAGAAATAACAATAACAATAAGAACTAACAATAACAATAAGAAATAACACTAACAATAAGAAATAACAATAACAATAAGAAATAACAATAACAATAAGAAATAACAATAACTATAAGAAATAACAATAACTATAAGAAATAACAATAACAATAAGAAATAACAATAACAATAAGAAATAACAATAACAATACAAAATGAAATAACAATAAGAAATAACAATAACAATAAGAAATAACAATAACAATAAGAAATAACAATAACAATAGGAAATAACACTAACAATAATAAATAACAATAACAATAAGAAATAACAATAACAATAAGAAATAACAATAACAATAAGAAATAACACTAACAATAAAAAATAACAATAATAATAAGAAATAACAATAACAATATGAAATAACAATAACAATAAGAAATAACAATAACAATAGGAAATAACAATAACAATAATAAATAACAATAACAATAAGAAATAACAATAACAATAAGAAATAACAATAACAATAGGAAATAACAATAACAATAAGAAATAACAATAACAATAAGAAATAACAATAACAATAAGAAATAACAATAACTATAAGAAATAACAATAACTATAAGAAATAACAATAACAATAAGAAATAACAATAACAATAAGAAATAACAATAACAATACAAAATGAAATAACAATAACAATAAGAAATAACAATAACAATAAAAAATAACAATAAAAATAAGAAATAACAATAACAATAAGAAAGAACAATAAAGAAATAACAATAACAATAAGAAATAACAATAACAATAAGAAATAACAATAACAATAATAAATAACAATAACAATAAGAAATAACAATAACAATAGGAAATAACAATAACAATAATAAATAGCAATAAGAAATAACAATAACAATAAGAAATAACAATATCAATAAGAAATAACAATAAGAAATAACAATATCAATAAGAAATAACAAAAACAATAAGAAATAACAATAACAATAAGAAATAACAATAACAATAAGAAATAACAATAATATTAAGAAATAACAATAACAATAATAAATAACAATAACAATAAGAAATAACAATAACAATAAGAAACAACAATAACAATAAGAAATAACAATAACAATAAGAAATAACAATAACAATAAGAAATAACAATAACAATAAGAAATAACAATAACATTAAGAAATAACAATAACAATAAGAAATAAAAATAACAATAAGAAATAACAATAAGAATAACAATAAGTAATAACAATAACAATAAGAAATAACAATAACAATAAGAAATAACAATAACAATAGGAAATAACAATAACAATAAGAAATAACAATAACAATAAGAAATAACAATAACAATAAGAAATAACAATAACAATTAAAAATAACAATAAGAAATAACAATAACAATAAGAAATAACAATAACAAAAAGAAATAACAATAACAATAGGAAATAACAATAAAAATAGGAAATAACAATAAGAAATAACAATAACAATAAGAAATATCAATAACAAAAAGAAATAACAATAATATTAAGAAATAACAATAACAATAAGAAATAACAATAACATTAAGAAATAACAATAACAATAAGAAATAACAATAACAATTAGAAATAACAATAACAATAGGAAATAACAATAACAATAAGAAATAACAATAACAATAAGAAATAACAATAACAATAAGAAATAACAATAACTATAAGAAATAACAATAACTATAAGAAATAACAATAACAATAAGAAATAACAATAACAATAAGAAATAACAATAACAATAACAATAAGAAATAACAATAACAATAAGAAATAACAATAACAATAATAAATAACAATAACAATAAAAATAAGAAATAACAATAACAATAAGAAATAACAATAACAATAGGAAATAACACTAACAATAATAAATAACAATAACAATATGAAATAACAATAAGAAATAACAATAACAATAAGAAATAACAATAACAATAAGAAATAACACTAACAATAAAAAATAACAATAATAATAAGAAATAACAATAACAATATGAAATAACAATAACAATAAGAAATAACAATAACAATAGGAAATAACAATAACAATAATAAATAACAATAACAATAAGAAATAACAATAACAATAAGAAATAACAATAACAATAAGAAATAACAATAACAATAAGAAATAACAATAAAAATAAGAAACAACAATAAGAATAAGAAATAACAATAACAAAAAGAAATAACAATAACAATAAGTAATAACAATAACAAAAAGAAGTAACAATAACAATAGGAAATAACAATAACAATACGAAATAACAATAACAATAAGAAATAACAATAACAATAAAAAATAACAATAAAAATAAGAAATAACAATAACAATAAGAAAGAACAATAAAGAAATAACAATAACAATAAGAAATAACAATAACAATAAGAAATAACAATAACAATAATAAATAACAATAACAATAAGAAATAACAATAACAATAGGAAATAACTATAACAATAATAAATAGCAATAAGAAATAACAATAACAATAAGAAATAACAATATCAATAAGAAATAACAATAAGAAATAACAATAACAATAAGAACTTACAATAACAATAAGAAATAACAATAATAATAAGAAATAACAATAACAATAAGAAATAACAATAACAATATGAAATAACAATAACAATAAGAAATAACAATATCAATAAGAAATAACAAAAACAATAAGAAATAACAATAACAATAAGAAATAACAATAACAATAAGAAATAACAATAACAATAAGAAATAACAATAATATTAAGAAATAACAATAACGATAATAAATAACAATAACAATAAGAAATAACAATAACAATAAGAAACAACAATAACAATAAGAAATAACAATAACAATAAGAAATAACAATAACAATAAGAAATAACAATAACAATAAGAAATAACAATAACAATAAGAAATAACAATAACAATAAGAAATAAAAATAACAATAAGAAATAACAATACGAATAACAATAAGTAATAAAAATAACAATAAGAAATAGCAATAACAATAAGAAATAACAATAACAATAGGAAATAACAATAACAATAAGAAATAACAATAACAATAAGAAATAACAATAATATTAAGAAATAACAATAACGATAATAAATAACAATAACAATAAGAAATAACAATAACAATAAGAAACAACAATAACAATAAGAAATAACAATAACAATAAGAAATAACAATAACAAAAAGAAATAACAATAACAATAAGAAATAACAATAACAATATGAAATAACAATAACAATAAGAAATAACAATATCAATAAGAAATAACAAAAACAATAAGAAATAACAATAACAATAAGAAATAACAATAACAATAAGAAATAACAATAACAATAAGAAATAACAATAATATTAAGAAATAACAATAACGATAATAAATAACAATAACAATAAGAAATAACAATAACAATAAGAAACAACAATAACAATAAGAAATAACAATAACAATAAGAAATAACAATAACAAAAAGAAATAACAATAACAATAGGAAATAACAATAAAAATAGGAAATAACAATAAGAAATAACAATAACAATAAGAAATATCAATAACAAAAAGAAATAACAATAATATTAAGAAATAACAATAACAATAAGAAATAACAATAACATTAAGAAATAACAATAATAATAAGAAATAACAATAACAATTAGAAATAACAATAACAATAGGAAATAACAATAACAATAAGAAATAACAATAACAATAAGAAATAACAATAACAATAAGAAATAACACTAACAATAAAAAATAACAATAATAATAAGAAATAACAATAACAATATGAAATAACAATAACAATAAGAAATAACAATAACAATAGGAAATAACAATAACAATAATAAATAACAATAACAATAAGAAATAACAATAACAATAAGAAATAACAATAACAATAGGAAATAACAATAACAATAAGAAATAACAATAACAATAAGAAATAACAATAACAATAAGAAATAACAATAACTATAAGAAATAACAATAACTATAAGAAATAACAATAACAATAAGAAATAACAATAACAATAAGAAATAACAATAACAATACAAAATGAAATAACAATAACAATAAGAAATAACAATAACAATAAAAAATAACAATAAAAATAAGAAATAACAATAACAATAAGAAAGAACAATAAAGAAATAACAATAACAATAAGAAATAACAATAACAATAAGAAATAACAATAACAATAATAAATAACAATAACAATAAGAAATAACAATAACAATAGGAAATAACAATAACAATAATAAATAGCAATAAGAAATAACAATAACAATAAGAAATAACAATATCAATAAGAAATAACAATAAGAAATAACAATATCAATAAGAAATAACAAAAACAATAAGAAATAACAATAACAATAAGAAATAACAATAACAATAAGAAATAACAATAATATTAAGAAATAACAATAACAATAATAAATAACAATAACAATAAGAAATAACAATAACAATAAGAAACAACAATAACAATAAGAAATAACAATAACAATAAGAAATAACAATAACAATAAGAAATAACAATAACAATAAGAAATAACAATAACATTAAGAAATAACAATAACAATAAGAAATAAAAATAACAATAAGAAATAACAATAAGAATAACAATAAGTAATAACAATAACAATAAGAAATAACAATAACAATAAGAAATAACAATAACAATAGGAAATAACAATAACAATAAGAAATAACAATAACAATAAGAAATAACAATAACAATAAGAAATAACAATAACAATTAAAAATAACAATAAGAAATAACAATAACAATAAGAAATAACAATAACAAAAAGAAATAACAATAACAATAGGAAATAACAATAAAAATAGGAAATAACAATAAGAAATAACAATAACAATAAGAAATATCAATAACAAAAAGAAATAACAATAATATTAAGAAATAACAATAACAATAAGAAATAACAATAACATTAAGAAATAACAATAACAATAAGAAATAACAATAACAATTAGAAATAACAATAACAATAGGAAATAACAATAACAATAAGAAATAACAATAACAATAAGAAATAACAATAACAATAAGAAATAACAATAACTATAAGAAATAACAATAACTATAAGAAATAACAATAACAATAAGAAATAACAATAACAATAAGAAATAACAATAACAATAACAATAAGAAATAACAATAACAATAAGAAATAACAATAACAATAATAAATAACAATAACAATAAAAATAAGAAATAACAATAACAATAAGAAATAACAATAACAATAGGAAATAACACTAACAATAATAAATAACAATAACAATATGAAATAACAATAAGAAATAACAATAACAATAAGAAATAACAATAACAATAAGAAATAACACTAACAATAAAAAATAACAATAATAATAAGAAATAACAATAACAATATGAAATAACAATAACAATAAGAAATAACAATAACAATAGGAAATAACAATAACAATAATAAATAACAATAACAATAAGAAATAACAATAACAATAAGAAATAACAATAACAATAAGAAATAACAATAACAATAAGAAATAACAATAAAAATAAGAAACAACAATAAGAATAAGAAATAACAATAACAAAAAGAAATAACAATAACAATAAGTAATAACAATAACAAAAAGAAGTAACAATAACAATAGGAAATAACAATAACAATACGAAATAACAATAACAATAAGAAATAACAATAACAATAAAAAATAACAATAAAAATAAGAAATAACAATAACAATAAGAAAGAACAATAAAGAAATAACAATAACAATAAGAAATAACAATAACAATAAGAAATAACAATAACAATAATAAATAACAATAACAATAAGAAATAACAATAACAATAGGAAATAACTATAACAATAATAAATAGCAATAAGAAATAACAATAACAATAAGAAATAACAATATCAATAAGAAATAACAATAAGAAATAACAATAACAATAAGAACTTACAATAACAATAAGAAATAACAATAATAATAAGAAATAACAATAACAATAAGAAATAACAATAACAATATGAAATAACAATAACAATAAGAAATAACAATATCAATAAGAAATAACAAAAACAATAAGAAATAACAATAACAATAAGAAATAACAATAACAATAAGAAATAACAATAACAATAAGAAATAACAATAATATTAAGAAATAACAATAACGATAATAAATAACAATAACAATAAGAAATAACAATAACAATAAGAAACAACAATAACAATAAGAAATAACAATAACAATAAGAAATAACAATAACAATAAGAAATAACAATAACAATAAGAAATAACAATAACAATAAGAAATAACAATAACAATAAGAAATAAAAATAACAATAAGAAATAACAATACGAATAACAATAAGTAATAAAAATAACAATAAGAAATAGCAATAACAATAAGAAATAACAATAACAATAGGAAATAACAATAACAATAAGAAATAACAATAACAATAAGAAATAACAATAATATTAAGAAATAACAATAACGATAATAAATAACAATAACAATAAGAAATAACAATAACAATAAGAAACAACAATAACAATAAGAAATAACAATAACAATAAGAAATAACAATAACAAAAAGAAATAACAATAACAATAAGAAATAACAATAACAATATGAAATAACAATAACAATAAGAAATAACAATATCAATAAGAAATAACAAAAACAATAAGAAATAACAATAACAATAAGAAATAACAATAACAATAAGAAATAACAATAACAATAAGAAATAACAATAATATTAAGAAATAACAATAACGATAATAAATAACAATAACAATAAGAAATAACAATAACAATAAGAAACAACAATAACAATAAGAAATAACAATAACAATAAGAAATAACAATAACAAAAAGAAATAACAATAACAATAGGAAATAACAATAAAAATAGGAAATAACAATAAGAAATAACAATAACAATAAGAAATATCAATAACAAAAAGAAATAACAATAATATTAAGAAATAACAATAACAATAAGAAATAACAATAACATTAAGAAATAACAATAATAATAAGAAATAACAATAACAATTAGAAATAACAATAACAATAGGAAATAACAATAACAATAAGAAATAACAATAACAATAAGAAATAACAATAACAATAAGAAATAACAATATAAGAAATAACAATAACTATAAGAAATAACAATAACAATAAGAAATAACAATAACAATAAGAAATAACAATAACAATAACAATAAGAAATAACAATAAGAAATAACAATAAGAAATAACAATAACAATAAGAAATAACAATAACAATAACAATAAGAAATAACAATAACAATAAGAAATAACAATAACAATAGGAAATAACAATAACAATAAGAAATAACAATAAGAAATAACAATAACAATAAGAAATAACAATAACAAAAAGAAATAACAAAAACAATTAGTAATAACAATAACGAAAAGAAATAACAATAACAATAAGAAATAACAATAACAATAGGAAATAACAATAACATTAAGAAATAACAATAACAATAAGAAATAACAATAACAATAGGAAATAACAATAACAATAAGAAATAACAATAACAATAAGAAATAACAATAACAATAAGAAATAACAATAACTATAAGAAATAACAATAACTATAAGAAATAACAATAACAATAAGAAATAACAATAACAATAAGAAATAACAATAACAATAAGAAATAACAATAACAATAACAATAAGAAATAACAATAACAATAACAATAGGAAATAACAATAATAATAATAAATAACAATAACAATAAGAAATAACAATAACAATAAGAAATAACACTAACAATAAGAAATAACAATAATAATAAGAAATAACAATAACAATATGAAATAACAATAACAATAAGAAATAACAATAACAATAATAAATAACAATAACTATAAGAAATAACAATAACAATAAGAAATAACAATAATAATAAGAAATAACAATAATATTAAGAAATAACAATAACAATAACAAATAACAATAACAATAAGAAACAACAATAACAATAAGAAATAACAATAACAATAAGAAATAACAATAACAATAAGAAATAACAATAACAATAAGAAATAACAATAACAATAAGAAATAACAATAACAATAACATTAAGAAATAACAATAACAATAAAAAATAAAAATAACAATAAGAAATAACAATACGAATAACAATAAGAAATAACAATAACAATAAGAAATAACCATAACATTAGGAAATAACAATAACAATAAGAAATAACAATAACAATAAGAAATAACAATAACAATAAGAAATAACAATAACAATAAGAAATAACAATAACAATAAGAAATAACAATAACAATAAGAAATAACAATAACAATAAGTAATAACAATAACAAAAAGAAATAACAATAACAATAGGAAATAACAATAACAATAAGAAATAACAATAACAATAAGAAATAACAATAACAATAGGAAATAACAATAACAATAAGAAATAACAATAACAATAAGAAATAACAATCACTATAAGAAATAACAATAACTATAAGAAATAACAATAATAATAAGAAATAACAATAACAATAAGAAATAACAATAACAATAAGAAATAACAATAACAATAAGAAATAACAATAACAATAAGAAATAACAATAACAATAAGAAATAACAATAACAATAAGAAATAGCAATAAAAATAAGAAACAACAATAAGAATAAGAAATAACAATAACAAAAAGAAATAACAATAACAATAAGTAATAACAATAACAAAAAGAAGTAACAATAACAATAGGAAATAACAATAACAATAAGAAATAACAATAACAATAAGAAATAACAATAACAATAAGAAATAACAATAACAATAAGATAGAACAATAAAGAAATAACAATAAAAATAAGAAATAACAATAACAATAAGAAATAACAATAACAATAATAAATAACAATAACAATAAGAAATAACAATAACAATAGGAAATAACAATAACAATAATAAATAACAATAACAATAAGAAATAATAATAACAATAAGAAATAACAAAAAGAAATAACAATAACAATAAGAACTAACAATAACAATAAGAAATAACACTAACAATAAGAAATAACAATAACAATAAGAAATAACAATAACAATAAGAAATAACAATAACTATAAGAAATAACAATAACTATAAGAAATAACAATAACAATAAGAAATAACAATAACAATAAGAAATAACAATAACAATACAAAATGAAATAACAATAAGAAATAACAATAACAATAAGAAATAACAATAACAATAAGAAATAACAATAACAATAGGAAATAACACTAACAATAATAAATAACAATAACAATAAGAAATAACAATAACAATAAGAAATAACAATAACAATAAGAAATAACACTAACAATAAAAAATAACAATAATAATAAGAAATAACAATAACAATATGAAATAACAATAACAATAAGAAATAACAATAACAATAGGAAATAACAATAACAATAATAAATAACAATAACAATAAGAAATAACAATAACAATAAGAAATAACAATAACAATAGGAAATAACAATAACAATAAGAAATAACAATAACAATAAGAAATAACAATAACAATAAGAAATAACAATAACTATAAGAAATAACAATAACTATAAGAAATAACAATAACAATAAGAAATAACAATAACAATAAGAAATAACAATAACAATACAAAATGAAATAACAATAACAATAAGAAATAACAATAACAATAAAAAATAACAATAAAAATAAGAAATAACAATAACAATAAGAAAGAACAATAAAGAAATAACAATAACAATAAGAAATAACAATAACAATAAGAAATAACAATAACAATAATAAATAACAATAACAATAAGAAATAACAATAACAATAGGAAATAACAATAACAATAATAAATAGCAATAAGAAATAACAATAACAATAAGAAATAACAATATCAATAAGAAATAACAATAAGAAATAACAATATCAATAAGAAATAACAAAAACAATAAGAAATAACAATAACAATAAGAAATAACAATAACAATAAGAAATAACAATAATATTAAGAAATAACAATAACAATAATAAATAACAATAACAATAAGAAATAACAATAACAATAAGAAACAACAATAACAATAAGAAATAACAATAACAATAAGAAATAACAATAACAATAAGAAATAACAATAACAATAAGAAATAACAATAACATTAAGAAATAACAATAACAATAAGAAATAAAAATAACAATAAGAAATAACAATAAGAATAACAATAAGTAATAACAATAACAATAAGAAATAACAATAACAATAAGAAATAACAATAACAATAGGAAATAACAATAACAATAAGAAATAACAATAACAATAAGAAATAACAATAACAATAAGAAATAACAATAACAATTAAAAATAACAATAAGAAATAACAATAACAATAAGAAATAACAATAACAAAAAGAAATAACAATAACAATAGGAAATAACAATAAAAATAGGAAATAACAATAAGAAATAACAATAACAATAAGAAATATCAATAACAAAAAGAAATAACAATAATATTAAGAAATAACAATAACAATAAGAAATAACAATAACATTAAGAAATAACAATAACAATAAGAAATAACAATAACAATTAGAAATAACAATAACAATAGGAAATAACAATAACAATAAGAAATAACAATAACAATAAGAAATAACAATAACAATAAGAAATAACAATAACTATAAGAAATAACAATAACTATAAGAAATAACAATAACAATAAGAAATAACAATAACAATAAGAAATAACAATAACAATAACAATAAGAAATAACAATAACAATAAGAAATAACAATAACAATAATAAATAACAATAACAATAAAAATAAGAAATAACAATAACAATAAGAAATAACAATAACAATAGGAAATAACACTAACAATAATAAATAACAATAACAATATGAAATAACAATAAGAAATAACAATAACAATAAGAAATAACAATAACAATAAGAAATAACACTAACAATAAAAAATAACAATAATAATAAGAAATAACAATAACAATATGAAATAACAATAACAATAAGAAATAACAATAACAATAGGAAATAACAATAACAATAATAAATAACAATAACAATAAGAAATAACAATAACAATAAGAAATAACAATAACAATAAGAAATAACAATAACAATAAGAAATAACAATAAAAATAAGAAACAACAATAAGAATAAGAAATAACAATAACAAAAAGAAATAACAATAACAATAAGTAATAACAATAACAAAAAGAAGTAACAATAACAATAGGAAATAACAATAACAATACGAAATAACAATAACAATAAGAAATAACAATAACAATAAAAAATAACAATAAAAATAAGAAATAACAATAACAATAAGAAAGAACAATAAAGAAATAACAATAACAATAAGAAATAACAATAACAATAAGAAATAACAATAACAATAATAAATAACAATAACAATAAGAAATAACAATAACAATAGGAAATAACTATAACAATAATAAATAGCAATAAGAAATAACAATAACAATAAGAAATAACAATATCAATAAGAAATAACAATAAGAAATAACAATAACAATAAGAACTTACAATAACAATAAGAAATAACAATAATAATAAGAAATAACAATAACAATAAGAAATAACAATAACAATATGAAATAACAATAACAATAAGAAATAACAATATCAATAAGAAATAACAAAAACAATAAGAAATAACAATAACAATAAGAAATAACAATAACAATAAGAAATAACAATAACAATAAGAAATAACAATAATATTAAGAAATAACAATAACGATAATAAATAACAATAACAATAAGAAATAACAATAACAATAAGAAACAACAATAACAATAAGAAATAACAATAACAATAAGAAATAACAATAACAATAAGAAATAACAATAACAATAAGAAATAACAATAACAATAAGAAATAACAATAACAATAAGAAATAAAAATAACAATAAGAAATAACAATACGAATAACAATAAGTAATAAAAATAACAATAAGAAATAGCAATAACAATAAGAAATAACAATAACAATAGGAAATAACAATAACAATAAGAAATAACAATAACAATAAGAAATAACAATAATATTAAGAAATAACAATAACGATAATAAATAACAATAACAATAAGAAATAACAATAACAATAAGAAACAACAATAACAATAAGAAATAACAATAACAATAAGAAATAACAATAACAAAAAGAAATAACAATAACAATAAGAAATAACAATAACAATATGAAATAACAATAACAATAAGAAATAACAATATCAATAAGAAATAACAAAAACAATAAGAAATAACAATAACAATAAGAAATAACAATAACAATAAGAAATAACAATAACAATAAGAAATAACAATAATATTAAGAAATAACAATAACGATAATAAATAACAATAACAATAAGAAATAACAATAACAATAAGAAACAACAATAACAATAAGAAATAACAATAACAATAAGAAATAACAATAACAAAAAGAAATAACAATAACAATAGGAAATAACAATAAAAATAGGAAATAACAATAAGAAATAACAATAACAATAAGAAATATCAATAACAAAAAGAAATAACAATAATATTAAGAAATAACAATAACAATAAGAAATAACAATAACATTAAGAAATAACAATAATAATAAGAAATAACAATAACAATTAGAAATAACAATAACAATAGGAAATAACAATAACAATAAGAAATAACAATAACAATAAGAAATAACAATAACAATAAGAAATAACAATATAAGAAATAACAATAACTATAAGAAATAACAATAACAATAAGAAATAACAATAACAATAAGAAATAACAATAACAATAACAATAAGAAATAACAATAAGAAATAACAATAAGAAATAACAATAACAATAAGAAATAACAATAACAATAACAATAAGAAATAACAATAACAATAAGAAATAACAATAACAATAGGAAATAACACTAACAATAATAAATAACAATAACAATAAGAAATAACAATAACAATAAGAAATAACACTAACAATAAAAAATAACAATAATAATAAGAAATAACAATAACAATATGAAATAACAATAACAATAAGAAATAACAATAACAATAGGAAATAACAATAACAATAATAAATAACAATAACAATAAGAAATAACAATAACAATAAGAAATAACAATAACAATAAGAAATAACAATAACAATAAGAAATAACAATAAAAATAAGAAACAACAATAAGAATAAGAAATAACAATAACAAAAAGAAATAACAATAACAATAAGTAATAACAATAACAAAAAGAAGTAACAATAACAATAGGAAATAACAATAACAATAAGAAATAACAATAACAATAAGAAATAACAATAACAATAAAAAATAACAATAAAAATGAGAAATAACAATAACAATAAGAAAGAACAATAAAGAAATAACAATAACAATAAGAAATAACAATAACAATAAGAAATAACAATAACAATAATAAATAACAATAACAATAAGAAATAACAATAACAATAGGAAATAACAATAACAATAATAAATAGCAATAAGAAATAACAATAACAATAAGAAATAACAATATCAATAAGAAATAACAATAAGAAATAACAATAACAATAAGAACTAACAATAACAATAAGAAATAACAATAATAATAAGAAATAACAATAACAATAAGAAATAACAATAACAATATGAAATAACAATAACAATAAGAAATAACAACAACAATAATAAATAACAATAACAATAAGAAATAACAATAACAATAAGAAATAACAATAACAATAAGAAAGAACAATAAGAAATAACAATAACAATAAGAAATAACAATGACAATAAGAAATAACAATAACAATAAGAAATAACAATAACAATAGGAAATAACAATAACAATAAGAAATAACAATAACAATAAGAAATAACAATAACAATAAGAAATAACAATAACAATAAGAAATAACAATAACAATAAGAAATAACAATAACAATAACAATAAGAAATAACAATAACAAAAAGAAATAACAATAAAAATAGGTAATAACAACAACAAAAAGAAATAACAATAACAATAGGAAATAACAATAACAATAAGAAATATCAATAACAAAAAGAAATAACAATAATATTAAGAAATAACAATAACAATAAGAAATAACAATAACATTAAGAAATAACAATAATAAATAACAATAACAATAAGAAATAACAATAACAATAGGAAATAACAATAACAATAAGAAGTAACAATAACAATAAGAAATAACACTAATAATAAGAAATAACAATAACTATAAGAAATAACAATAACAATAAGAAATAACAACAACAATAAGAAATAACAATAACAATAAGAAATAACAATAACAATAAGAAATAACAATAACAATAACAATAAGAAATAACAATAACATTAAAAAATAACAATAAGAAATAAAAATGACAATAAGAAATAACAATAACAATAAGAAATAACAATAACTATAAGAAATAACAATAACAATAAGAAATAACAATAACAATAAGAAATAACAATAAGAAATAACAATAACAATAAGAAATAACAATAACAATAACAATAAGAAATAACAATAACAATAGGAAATAACAATAACAATAAGAAATAACAAAAAGAAATAACAATAAGAAATAACAATAACAAAAGGAAATAACAAAAACAATAAGTAATAACAATAACGAAAAGAAATAACAATAACAATAAGAAATAACAATAACAATAGGAAATAACAATAACAATAAGAAATAACAATAACAATAAGAAATAACAATAACAATAAGAAATATCAATAACAAAAAGAAATAACAATAATATTAAGAAATAACAATAACAATAAGAAATAACAATAACATTAAGAAATAACAATAACAATAAGAAATAACAATAACAATAAGAAATAACAATAACTATAAGAAATAACAATAACTATAAGAAATAACAATAACAATAAGAAATAACAATAACAATAACAATAATAAATAACAATAACAATAAGAAATAACAATAACAATAACAATAAGAAATAACAATAACAATAAGAAATAACAATAACAATAACAATAAGAAATAACAATAACAATAAGAAATAACAATAACAATAGGAAATAACACTAACAATAATAAATAACAATAAGAAATAACAATAACATTAAGAAATAACACTAACAATAAAAAATAACAATAATAATAAGAAATAACAATAACAATATGAAATAACAATAACAATAAGAAATAACAATAACAATAGGAAATAACAATAACAATAATAAATAACAATAACAATAAGAAATAACAATAACAATAAGAAATAACAATAACAATAAGAAATAACAATAACAATAAGAAATAACAATAAAAATAAGAAACAACAATAAGAATAAGAAATAACAATAACAAAAAGAAATAACAATAACAATAAGTAATAACAATAACAAAAAGAAGTAACAATAACAATAGGAAATAACAATAACAATAAGAAATAACAATAACAATAAGAAATAACAATAACAATAAGGAATAACAATAACAATAAAAAGTAACAATAAAAATAAGAAATAACAATAACAATAAGAAAGAACAATAAAGAAATAACAATAACAATAAGAAATAACAATAACAATAATAAATAACAATAACAATAAGAAATAACAATAACAATAGGAAATAACAATAACAATAATAAATAGCAATAAGAAATAACAATAACAATAAGAAATAACAATATCAATAAGAAATAACAATAAGAAATAACAATAACAATAAGAACTAACAATAACAATAAGAAATAACAATAATAATAAGAAATAACAATAACAATAAGAAATAACAATAACAATATGAAATAACAATAACAATAAGAAATAACAACAACAATAATAAATAACAATAACAATAAGAAATAACAATAACAATAAGAAAGAACAATAAGAAATAACAATATCATTAAGAAATAACAATAACAATAAGAAATAACAATACGTATAACAATAAGAAATAACAATAACAATAAGAAATAACAATAACAATAAGAAATAACAATAACAATAAGAAATAACAATAACAATAAGATATAACAATAACAATAAGAAATAACAATAACAATAACAATAAGAAATAACAATAACAAAAAGAAATAACAATAAAAATAAGTAATAACAATAACAAAAAGAAATAACAATAACAATAGGAAATAACAATAACAATAAGAAATAACAATAACAATAAGAAATATCAATAACAAAAAGAAATAACAATAATATTAAGAAATAACAATAACATTAAGAAATAACAATAACAATAAGAAATAACAATAACAATAAGAAATAACAATAACAATAGGAAATAACAATAACAATAAGAAATAACAATAACAATAAGAAATAACAATCACTATAAGAAATAACAATAACTATAAGAAATAACAATAACAATAAGAAATAACAATAACAATTAGAAATAACAATAACAATAAGAAATAACAAAAACAATAAGAAATAACAATAACAATAAGAAATAACAATAACAATAAGAAATAACAATAACAATAACAATAAGAAATAACAATAACAATAGGAAATAACAATAACAATAATAAATAACAATAACAATAAGAAATAACAATAACAATAAGAAATAAAAATAAGAATAAGAAATAACAATAACAATAAGAAATAACAATAACAATAACAATAAGAAATAACAATTAGAAAAAGAAATAACAATAAAAATAAGTAATAACAATAACAAAAAGAAATAACAATAACAATAGGAAATAACAATAACATTAAGAAATAACAATAACAATAAGAAATATCAATAACAAAAAGAAATAACAATAATATTAAGAAATAACAATAACAATAAGAAATAACAATAACATTAAGAAATAACAATAACAATAAGAAATAACAATAACAATAAGAAATAACAATAACAATAAGAAATAACAATAACAATAAGAAATAACAATAACAATAGGAAATAACAACAACAATAAGAAGTAACAATAACAATAAGAAATAACACTAATAATAAGAAATAACAATAACTATAAGAAATAACAATAACAATAAGAAATAACAACAACAATAAGAAATAACAATAAGAATAAGAAATAACAATAACAATAAGAAATAACAATAACAATAAGAAATAACAATAACAATAAGAAATAACAATAACAATAACAATAAGAAATAACAATAACAATAAGAAATAACAATAAAAATAGGAAATAACAATAACAATAAGAAATAACAATAAGAAATAACAATAACAATAAGAAATAACAATAACAATAGGAAATAACAATAACAATAAGAAATAACAATAAGAAATAACAATAACAATAAGAAATAACAATAACAAAAAGAAATAACAAAAACAATTAGTAATAACAATAACGAAAAGAAATAACAATAACAATAGGAAATAACAATAACAATAAGAAATATCAATAAGAAAAAGAAATAACAATAATATTAAGAAATAACAATAACATTAAGAAATAACAATAACAATAAGAAATAACAATAACAATAAGAAATAACAATAACAATAGGAAATAACAATAACAATAAGAAATAACAATAACAATAAGAAATAACAATAACAATAAGAAATAACAATAATATTAAGAAATAACAATAACAATAAGAAATAACAATAACAATAAGAAACAACAATAACAAGAAGAAATAACAATAACAATAAGAAATAACAATAACAATAAGAAATAACAATAACAATAAGAAATAACAATAACATTAAGAAATAACAATAACAATAAGAAATAAAAATAACAATAAGAAATAACAATACGAATAACAATAAGTAATAACAATAACAATAAGAAATAACAATAACAATAAGAAATAACAATAACAATAGGAAATAACAATAACAATAAGAAATAACAATAACAATAAGAAATAACAATAACAATAAGAAATAACAATAACAATTAAAAATAACAATAAGAAATAACAATAACAATAAGAAATAACAATAACAAAAAGAAATAACAATAACAATAAGTAATAACAATAACAAAAAGAAATAACAATAACAATAGGAAATAACAATAACAATAGGAAATAACAATAAGAAATAACAATAACAATAAGAAATAACAATAACAATAAGAAATATCAATAACAAAAAGAAATAACAATAATATTAAGAAATAACAATAACAATAAGAAATAACAATAACATTAAGAAATAACAATAACAATAAGAAATAACAATAACAATAAGAAATAACAATAACAATAGGAAATAACAATAACAATAAGAAATAACAATAACAATAAGAAATAACAATAACAATAAGAAATAACAATAACTATAAGAAATAACAATAACTATAAGAAATAACAATAACAATAAGAAATAACAATAACAATAAGAAATAACAATAACAATAACAATAAGAAATAACAATAACAATAAGAAATAACAATAACAATAAGAAATAACAATAACAATAACAATAAGAAATAACAATAACAATAGGAAATAACACTAACAATAATAAATAACAATAACAATAAGAAATAATAATAAGAAATAACAATAACAATAAGAAATAACAATAACAATAAGAAATAACACTAACAATAAAAAATAACAATAATAATAAGAAATAACAATAACAATATGAAATAACAATAACAATAAGAAATAACAATAACAATAGGAAATAACAATAACAATAATAAATAACAATAACAATAAGAAATAACAATAACAATAAGAAATAACAATAAAAATAAGAAACAACTATAAGAATAAGAAATAACAATAACAATAAGTAATAACAATAACAAAAAGAAGTAACAATAACAATAGGAAATAACAATAACAATAAGAAATAACAATAACAATAAGAAATAACAATAACAATAAAAAATAACAATAAAAATAAGAAATAACAATAACAATAAGAAAGAACAATAAAGAAATAACAATAACAATAAGAAATAACAATAACAATAAGAAATAACAATAACAATAATAAATAACAATAACAATAAGAAATAACAATAACAATAGGAAATAACAATAACAATAAGAAATAACAATATCAATAAGAAATAACAATAAGAAATAACAATAACAATAAGAACTAACAATAACAATAAGAAATAACAATAATAATAAGAAATAACAATAACAATAAGAAATAACAATAACAATATGAAATAACAATAACAATAAGAAATAACAATATCAATAAGAAATAACAAAAACAATAAGAAATAACAATAACAATAAGAAATAAAAATAACAATAAGAAATAACAATACGAATAACAATAAGTAATAACAATAACAATAAGAAATAACAATAACAATAAGAAATAACAATAACAATAGGAAATAACAATAACAATAAGAAATAACAATAACAATAAGAAATAACAATAACAATAAGAAATAACAATAACAATTAAAAATAACAATAAGAAATAACAATAACAATAAGAAATAACAATAACAAAAAGAAATAACAATAACAATAGGAAATAACAATAACAATAGGAAATAACAATAAGAAATAACAATAACAATAAGAAATATCAATAACAAAAAGAAATAACAATAATATTAAGAAATAACAATAACAATAAGAAATAACAATAACATTAAGAAATAACAATAACAATAAGAAATAACAATAACAATAGGAAATAACAATAACAATAAGAAATAACAATAACAATAAGAAATAACAATAACAATAAGAAATAACAATAACTATAAGAAATAACAATAACTATAAGAAATAACAATAACAATAAGAAATAACAATAACAATAAGAAATAACAATAACAATAACAATAAGAAATAACAATAACAATAAGAAATAACAATAACAATAACAATAAGAAATAACAATAACAATAAGAAATAACAATAACAATAGGAAATAACACTAACAATAATAAATAACAATAACAATAAGAAATAACAATAACAATAAGAAATAACACTAACAATAAAAAATAACAATAATAATAAGAAATAACAATAACAATATGAAATAACAATAACAATAGGAAATAACAATAACAATAATAAATAACAATAACAATAAGAAATAACAATAACAATAAGAAATAACAATAACAATAATAAATAACAATAACAATAAGAAATAACAATAACAATAAGAAATAACACTAACAATAAGAAATAACAATAACAATATGAAATAACAATAACAATAAGAAATAACAATAACAATAAGAAATAACAATAACAATAAGAAAGAACAATAAGAAATAACAATATCATTAAGAAATAACAATAACAATAAGAAATAACAATAACAATAAGAAATAACAATACGAATAACAATAAGAAATAACAATGACAATAAGAAATAACAATAACAATAAGAAATAACAATAACAATAGGAAATAACAATAACAATAAGAAATAACAATAACAATAAGAAATAACAATAACAATAAGAAATAACAATAACAATAAGATATAACAATAACAATAAGAAATAACAATAACAATAAGAAATAACAATAACAATAAGAAATAACAATAACAATAAGAAATAAAAATAACAATAAGAAATAACAATAACAATAAGAAATAACAATAACAATAACAATAAGAAATAACAATAAGAAAAAGAAATAACAATAAAAATAAGTAATAACAATAACAAAAAGAAATAACAATAACAATAGGAAATAACAATAACAATAAGAAATAACAATAACAATAAGAAATATCAATAACAAAAAGAAATAACAATAATATTAAGAAATAACAATAACAATAAGAAATAACAATAACATTAAGAAATAACAATAACAATAAGAAATAACAATAACAATAAGAAATAACAATAACAATAAGAAATAACAATAACAATAGGAAATAACAATAACAATAAGAAGTAACAATAACAATAAGAAATAACACTAATAATAAGAAATAACAATAACTATAAGAAATAACAATAACAATAAGAAATAACAACAACAATAAGAAATAACAATGAGAATAAGAAATAACAATAACAATAAGAAATAACAATAACAATAAGAAATAACAATAACAATAAGAAATAACAATAACAATAACAATAAGAAATAACAATAACAATAAGAAATAACAATAACAATAGGAAATAACAATAACAATAAGAAATAACAATAAGAAATAACAATAACAATAAGAAATAACAATAACAATAGGAAATAACAATAACAATAAGAAATAACAATAAGAAATAACAATAACAATAAGAAATAACAATAACAAAAAGAAATAACAAAAACAATTAGTAATAACAATAACGAAAAGAAATAACAATAACAATAAGAAATAACAATAACAATAGGAAATAACAATAACAATAAGAAATATCAATAAGAAAAAGAAATAACAATAATATTAAGAAATAACAATAACATTAAGAAATAACAATAACAATAAGAAATAACAATAACAATAAGAAATAACAATAACAATAGGAAATAACAATAAGAATAAGAAATAACAATAACAATAAGAAATAACAATAACAATAAGAAATAACAATAACTATAAGAAATAACAATAACTATAAGAAATAACAATAACAATAAGAAATAACAATAACAATAAGAAATAACAATAACAATAAGAAATAACAATAACAATAACAATAACAATAAGAAATAACAATAACAATAACAATAGGAAATAACAATAACAATAATAAATAACAATAACAATAAGAAATAACAATAACAATAAGAAATAACACTAACAATAAGAAATAACAATAACAATATGAAATAACAATAACAATAAGAAATAACAATAACAATAAGAAATAACAATAACAATAAAAAATAACAATAACAATAAGAAATAACAAAAACAATAAGAAATTACAATAACAATAAAAAAATAACAATAACAATAAGAAATAACAATATCAATAGGAAATAACAAAAACAATAAGAAATAACAATAACAATAAGAAATAACAATAACAATAAGAAATAACAATAACAATAAGAAATAACAATAATATTAAGAAATAACAATAACAATAATAAATAACAATAACAATAAGAAACAACAATAACAATAAGAAATAACAATAACAATAAGAAATAACAATAACAATAAGAAATAACAATAACAATTAGAAATAACAATAACATTAAGAAATAACAATAACAATAAGAAATAAAAATAACAATAAGAAATAACAATACGAATAACAATAAGTAATAACAATAACAATAAGAAATAACAATAACAATAAGAAATAACAATAACAATAGGAAATAACAATAACAATAAGAAATAACAATAACAATAAGAAATAACAATAACAATAACAATAAGAAATAACAATAACAATTAAAAATAACAATAAGAAATAACAATAACAATAAGAAATAACAATAACAAAAAGAAATAACAATAACAATAAGTAATAACAATAACAAAAAGAAATAACAATAACAATAGGAAATAACAATAACAATAGGAAATAACAATAAGAAATAACAATAACAATAAGAAATATCAATAACAAAAAGAAATAACAATAATATTAAGAAATAACAATAACATTAAGAAATAACCATAACAATAAGAAATAACAATAACAATAAGAAATAACAATAACAATAGGAAATAACAATAACAATAAGAAATAACAATAACAATAAGAAATAACAATAACTATAAGAAATAACAATAACTATAAGAAATAACAATAACAATAAGAAATAACAATAACAATAAGAAATAACAATAACAATAACAATAAGAAATAACAATAACAATAAGAAATAACAATAACAATAAGAAATAACAATAACAATAAGAAATAACAATAACAATAACAATAAGAAATAACAATAACAATAGGAAATAACACTAACAATAATAAATAACAATAACAATAAGAAATAACAATAACAATAAGAAATAACACTAACAATAAAAAATAACAATAATAATAAGAAATAACAATAACAATATGAAATAACAATAACAATAAGAAATAACAATAACAATAGGAAATAACAATAACAATAATAAATAACAATAACAATAAGAAATAACAATAACAATAAGAAATAACAATAAAAATAAGAAACAACAATAAGAATAAGAAATAACAATAACAAAAAGAAATAACAATAACAATAAGTAATAACAATAACAAAAAGAAGTAACAATAACAATAGGATATAACAATAACAATAAGAAATAACAATAACAATAAGAAATAACAATAACAATAAAAAATAACAATAAAAATAAGAAATAACAATAACAATAAGAAAGAACAATAAAGAAATAACAATAACAATAACAATAAGAAATAACAATAACAATAAGAAATAACAATAACAATAGGAAATAACAATAACAATAAGAAATAACAATATCAATAAGAAATAACAATAAGAAATAACAATAACAATAAGAACTAACAATAACAATAAGAAATAACAATAATAATAAGAAATAACAATAACAATAAGAAATAACAATAACAATATGAAATAACAATAACAATAAGAAATAACAATATCAATAAGAAATAACAAAAACAATAGGAAATAACAATAACAATAAGAAATAACAATAACAATAAGAAATAACAATAACAATAAGAAATAACAATAACAATAAGAAATAACAATAATATTAAGAAATAACAATAACAATAATAAATAACAATAACAATAAGAAATAACAATAACAATAAGAAACAACAATAACAATAAGAAATAACAATAACAATAAGAAATAACAATAACAATAAGAAATAACAATAACAATAAGAAATAACAATAACAATAAGAAATAACAATAACATTAAGAAATAACAATAACAATAAGAAATAAAAATAACAATAAGAAATAACAATACGAATAACAATAAGTAATAACAATAACAATAAGAAATAACAATAACACTAGGAAATAACAATAACAATAAGAAATAACAATAACAATAAGAAATAACAATAACAATAAGAAATAACAATAACAATTAAAAATAACAATAAGAAATAACAATAACAATAAGAAATAACAATAACAAAAAGAAATAACAATAGGAAATAACAATAACAATAGGAAATAACAATAAGAAATAACAATAACAATAAGAAATAACAATAACAATAAGAAATATCAATAACAAAAAGAAATAACAATAATATTAAGAAATAACAATAACAATAAGAAATAACAATAACATTAAGAAATAACAATAACAATAAGAAATAACAATAACAATAAGAAATAACAATAACAATAGGAAATAACAATAACAATAGGAAATAACAATAACAATAAGAAATAACAATAACAATAAGAAATAACAATAACAATAAGAAATAACAATAACTATAAGAAATAACAATAACTATAAGAAATAACAATAACAATAAGAAATAACAATAACAATAAGAAATAACAATAACAATAAGAAATAACAATAACACTAAGAAATAACAATAACAATAAGAAATAACAATAACAATAACAATAAGAAATAACAATAACAATAGGAAATAACACTAACAATAATAAATAACAATAACAATAAGAAATAACAATAAGAAATACCAATAACAATAAGAAATAACACTAACAATAAAAAATAACAATAACAATATGAAATAACAATAACAATAAGAAATAACAATAACAATAGGAAATAACAATTACAATAATAAATAACAATAACAATAAGAAATAACAATAACAATAAGAAATAACAATAACAATAATAAATAACAATAACAATAAGAAATAACAATAACAATAAGAAATAACAATAACAATAAGAAATAACAATAACAATAACAATAAGAAATAACAATAGGAAATAACACTAACAATAATAAATAACAATAACAATAAGAAATAACAATAAGAAATAACAATAACAATAAGAAATAACACTAACAATAAAAAATAACAATAATAATAAGAAATAACAATAACAATATGAAATAACAATAACAATAAGAAATAACAATAACAATAGAAAATAACAATAACAATAATAAATAACAATAACAATAAGAAATAACAATAACAATAAGAAATAACAATAACAATAAGAAATAACAATAAAAATAAGAAACAACAATAAGAATAAGAAATAACAATAACAAAAAGAAATAACAATAACAATAAGTAATAACAATAACAAAAAGAAGTAACAATAACAATAGGAAATAACAATAACAATAAGAAATAACAATAACAATAAGAAATAACAATAACAATAAAAAATAACAATAAAAATAAGAAATAACAATAACAATAAGAAAGAACAATAAAGAAATAACAATAACAATAAGAAATAACAATAACAATAAGAAATAACAATAACAATAATAAATAACAATAACAATAAGAAATAACAATAACAATAGGAAATAACAATAACAATAAGAAATAACAATATCAATAAGAAATAACAATAAGAAATAACAATAACAATAAGAACTAACAATAACAATAAGAAATAACAATAATAATAAGAAATAACAATAACAATAAGAAATAACAATAACAATATGAAATAACAATAACAATAAGAAATAACAATATCAATAAGAAATAACAAAAACAATAAGAAATAACAATAACAATAAGAAATAACAATAACAATAAGAAATAACAATAACAATAAGAAATAACAATAATATTAAGAAATAACAATAACAATAATAAATAACAATAACAATAAGAAATAACAATAACAATAAGAAACAACAATAACAATAAGAAATAACAATAACAATAAGAAATAACAATAACAATAAGAAATAACAATAACAATAAGAAATAACAATAACAATAAGAATTAACAATAACATTAAGAAATAACAATAACAATAAGAAATAAAAATAACAATAAGAAATAACAATACGAATAACAATAAGTAATAACAATAACAATAAGAAATAACAATAACAATAAGAAATAACAATAACTCTAGGAAATAACAATAACTATAAGAAATAACAATAACAATAAGAAATAACAATAACAATAAGAAATAACAATAACAATTAAAAATAATAATAAGAAATAACAATAACAATAAGAAATAACAATAACAAAAAGAAATAACAATAGGAAATAACAATAACAATAGGAAATAACAATAAGAAATAACAATAACAATAAGAAATAACAATAACAATAAGAAATATCAATAACAAAAAGAAATAACAATAATATTAAGAAATAACAATAACAATAAGAAATAACAATAACATTAAGAAATAACAATAACAATAAGAAATAACAATAACAATAAGAAATAACAATAACAATAGGAAATAACAATAACAATAAGAAATAACAATAACAATAAGAAATAACAATAACAATAAGAAATAACAATAACAATAAGAAATAACAATAATATTAAGAAATAACAATAACAATAATAAATAACAATAACAATAAGAAATAACAATAACAATAAGAAACAACAATAACAATAAGAAATAACAATAACAATAAGAAATAACAATAACAATAAGAAATAACAATAACAATAAGAAATAACAATAACAATAAGAAATAACAATAACATTAAGAAATAACAATAACAATAAGAAATAAAAATAACAATAAGAAATAACAATACGAATAACAATAAGTAATAACAATAACAATAAGAAATAACAATAACAATAAGAAATAACAATAACTCTAGGAAATAACAATAACTATAAGTAATAACAATAACAATAAGAAATAACAATAACAATAAGAAATAACAATAACAATTAAAAATAATAATAAGAAATAACAATAACAATAAGAAATAACAATAACAAAAAGAAATAACAATAGGAAATAACAATAACAATAGGAAATAACAATAAGAAATAACAATAACAATAAGAAATAACAATAACAATAAGAAATATCAATAACAAAAAGAAATAACAATAATATTAAGAAATAACAATAACAATAAGAAATAACAATAACATTAAGAAATAACAATAACAATAAGAAATAACAATAACAATAAGAAATAACAATAACAATAGGAAATAACAATAACAATAAGAAATAACAATAACAATAAGAAATAACAATAACAATAAGAAATAACAATAACTATAAGAAATAACAATAACTATAAGAAATAACAATAACAATAAGAAATAACAATAACAATAAGAAATAACAATAACAATAACAATAAGAAATAACAATAACAATAAGAAATAACAATAACAATAAGAAATAACAATAACAATAAGAAATAACAATAACAATAACAATAAGAAATAACAATAACAATAGGAAATAACACTAACAATAATAAATAACAATAACAATAAGAAATAACAATAAGAAATACCAATAACAATAAGAAATAACACTAACAATAAAAAATAACAATAATAATAAGAAATAACAATAACAATATGAAATAACAATAACAATAAGAAATAACAATAACAATAGGAAATAACAATTACAATAATAAATAACAATAACAATAAGAAATAACAATAACAATAATAAATAACAATAACAATAAGAAATAACAATAACAATAAGAAATAACACTAACAATAAGAAATAACAATAACAATATGAAATAACAATAACAATAAGAAATAACAATAACAATAAGAAATAACAATTACAATAAGAAATAACAATAACAATAAAAAATAACAATAACAATAAGAAATAACAGAAACAATAAGAAATTACAATAACAATAAAAAAATAACAATAACAATAAGAAATAACAATATCAATAGGAAATAACAAAAACAATAAGAAATAACAATAACAATAAGAAATAACAATAACAATAAGAAATAACAATAACAATAAGAAATAACAATAACAATAAGAAATAACAATAATATTAAGAAATAACAATAACAATAAGAAATAACAATAACAATAAGAAACAACAATAACAATAAGAAATAACAATAACAATAAGAAATAACAATAACAATAAGAAATAACAATAACATTAAGAAATAACAATAACAATAAGAAATAAAAATAACAATAAGAAATAACAATACGAATAACAATAAGTAATAACAATAACAATAAGAAATAACAATAACAATAGGAAATAACAATAACAATAAGAAATAACAATAACAATAAGAAATAACAATAACAATAAGAAATAACAATAACAATTAAAAATAACAATAAGAAATAACAATAACAATAAGAAATATCAATAACAAAAAGAAATAACAATAATATTAAGAAATAACAATAACAATAAGAAATAACAATAACATTAAGAAATAACAATAACAATAAGAAATAACAATAACAATAAGAAATAACAATAACAATAGGAAATAACAATAACAATAAGAAATAACAATAACAATAAGAAATAACAATAACAATAAGAAATAACAATAACTATAAGAAATAACAATAACTATAAGAAATAACAATAACAATAAGAAATAACAATAACAATAAGAAATAACAATAACAATAACAATAAGAAATAACAATAACAATAAGAAATAACAATAACAATAAGAAATAACAATAACAATAAGAAATAACAATAACAATAGGAAATAACACTAACAATAATAAATAACAATAACAATAAGAAATAACAATAAGAAATAACAATAACAATAAGAAATAACAATAACAATAATAAATAACAATAAGAATAAGAAATAACAATAACAATAGGAAATAACAATAACAATAATAAATAGCAATAAGAAATAACAATAACAATAAGAAATAACAATATCAATAAGAAATAACAATAAGAAATAACAATAACAATAAGAACTAACAATAACAATAAGAAATAACAATAATAATAAGAAATAACAATAACAATAAGAAATAACAATAACAATATGAAATAACAATAACAATAAGAAATAACAATATCAATAAGAAATAACAAAAACAATAAGAAATAACAATAACAATAAGAAATAACAATAACAATAAGAAATAACAATAACAATAAGAAATAACAATAACAATAAGAAATAACAATAATATTAAGAAATAACAATAACAATAAGAAATAACAATAACAATAAGAAACAACAATAACAATAAGAAATAACAATAACAATAAGAAATAACAATAACAATAAGAAATAACAATAACAATAAGAAATAACAATAACAATAAGAAATAACAATAACATTAAGAAATAACAATAACAATAAGAAATAAAAATAACAATAAGAAATAACAATACGAATAACAATAAGTAATAACAATAACAATAAGAAATAACAATAACAATAAGAAATAACAATACGAATAACAATAAGAAATAACAATGACAATAAGAAATAACAATAACAATAAGAAATAACAATAACAATAGGAAATAACAATAACAATAAGAAATAACAATAACAATAAGAAATAACAATAACAATAAGAAATAACAATAACAATAAGATATAACAATAACAATAAGAAATAACAATAACAATAAGAAATAACAATAACAATAACAATAAGAAATAACAATAACAAAAAGAAATAACAATAAAAATAAGTAATAACAATAACAAAAAGAAATAACAATAACAATAGGAAATAACAATAACAATAAGAAATAACAATAACAATAAGAAATATCAATAACAAAAAGAAATAACAATAATATTAAGAAATAACAATAACAATAAGAAATAACAATAACATTAAGAAATAACAATAACAATAAGAAATAACAATAACAATAAGAAATAACAATAACAATAGGAACTAACAATAACAATAAGAAATAACAATAACAATAAGAAATAACAATCACTATAAGAAATAACAATAACTATAAGAAATAACAATAACAATAAGAAATAACAATAACAATTAGAAATAACAATAACAATAAGAAATAACAAAAACAATAAGAAATAACAATAACAATAAGAAATAACAATAACAATAAGAAATAACAATAACAATAAGAAATAACAATAACAATAGGAAATAACAATAACAATAATAAATAACAATAACAATAAGAAATAACAATAAGAAATAACAATAATAATAAGAAATAACAATAACAATAAGAAATAACAATAACAATAAGAAATAACAATAACAATAAGAAATAACAATAACAATAAGAAATAACAATAACAATAAGAAATAACAATAACAATAAGAAATAACAATAAAAATAAGAAACAACAATAAGAAAAAGAAATAACAATAACAAAAAGGAATAACAATAACAATAAGTAATAACAATAACAAAAAGAAGTAACAATAACAATAGGAAATAACAATAACAATAAGAAATAACAATAACAATAAGAAATAACAATAACAATAAGAAAGAACAATAAAGAAATAACAATAACAATAAGAAATAACAATAACAATAATAAATAACAATAACAATAAGAAATAACAATAACAATAGGAAATAACAATAACAATAATAAATAACAATAACAATAAGAAATAACAATAACAATAAGAAATAACAATAACAATAAGAAATAACAATAACAATAAGAACTAACAATAACAATAAGAAATAACACTAACAATAAGAAATAACAATAATAATAAGAAATAACAATAAGAAATAACAATAACAATATGAAATAACAATAACAATAAGAAATAACAACAACAGTAATAAATAACAATAACAATAAGAAATAACAATAACAATAAGAAATAACAATAACAATAAGAAAGAACAATAAGAAATAACAATAACAATAAGAAATAACAATAACAATAAGAAATAACAATACGAATAACAATAAGAAAAACAATGACAATAAGAAATAACAATAACAATAAGAAATAACAATAACAATAGGAAATAACAATAACAATAAGAAATAACAATAACAATAAGAAATAACAATAACAATAAGAAATAAAAATAACAATAAGAAATAACAATAACAATAAGAAAAAGAAATAACAATAAAAATAAGTAATAACAATAACAAAAAGAAATAACAATAACAATAGGAAATAACAATAACAATAAGAAATAACCATAACAATAAGAAATATCAATAACAATAAGAAATAACCATAACAATAAGAAATATCAATAACAAAAAGAAATAACAATAATATTAAGAAATAACAATAACAATAAGAAATAACAATAACATTAAGAAATAACAATAACAATAAGAAATAACAATAACAATAAGAAATAACAATAACAATAAGAAATAACAAAAACAATAAGAAATAACAATAACAATAGGAAATAACAATAACAATAAGAAGTAACAATAACAATAAGAAATAACACTAATAATAAGAAATAACAATAACTATAAGAAATAACAATAACAATAAGAAATAACAACAACAATAAGAAATAACAATAAGAATAAGAAATAACAATAACAATAAGAAATAACAATAACAATAACAATAAGAAATAACAATAACAATAAGAAATAACAATAACAATAGGAAATAACAATAACAATAAGAAATAACAATAAGAAATAACAATAACAATAAGAAATAACAATAACAATAAGAAAGAACAATAAGAAATAACAATAACAATAAGAAATAACAATAACAATAAGAAATAACAATACGAATAACAATAAGAAAAACAATGACAATAAGAAATAACAATAACAATAAGAAATAACAATAACAATAAGAAATAACAATAACAATAGGAAATAACAATAACAATAAGAAATAACAATAACAATAAGAAATAACAATAACAATAAGAAATAAAAATAACAATAAGAAATAACAATAACAATAAGAAAAAGAAATAACAATAAAAATAAGTAATAACAATAACAAAAAGAAATAACAATAACAATAGGAAATAACAATAACAATAAGAAATAACCATAACAATAAGAAATATCAATAACAATAAGAAATAACCATAACAATAAGAAATATCAATAACAAAAAGAAATAACAATAATATTAAGAAATAACAATAACAATAAGAAATAACAATAACATTAAGAAATAACAATAACAATAAGAAATAACAATAACAATAAGAAATAACAATAACAATAAGAAATAACAAAAACAATAAGAAATAACAATAACAATAGGAAATAACAATAACAATAAGAAGTAACAATAACAATAAGAAATAACACTAATAATAAGAAATAACAATAACTATAAGAAATAACAATAACAATAAGAAATAACAACAACAATAAGAAATAACAATAAGAATAAGAAATAACAATAACAATAAGAAATAACAATAAGAAATAACAATAACAATAACAATAAGAAATAACAATAACAATAAGAAATAACAATAACAATAGGAAATAACAATAACAATAAGAAATAACAATAAGAAATAACAATAACAATAAGAAATAACAATAACAATAAGAAATAACAATAACAATAGGAAATAACAATAACAATAAGAAATAACAATAAGAAATAACAATAACAATAAGAAATAACAATAACAAAAAGAAATAACAAAAACAATTAGTAATAACAATAACGAAAAGAAATATCAATAACAATAAGAAATAACAATAACAATAGGAAATAACAATAACAATAAGAAATATCAATAAGAAAAAGAAATAACAATAATATTAAGAAATAACAATAACATTAAGAAATAACAATAACAATAAGAAATAACAATAACAATAAGAAATAACAATAACAATAGGAAATAACAATAACAATAAGAAATAACAATAACAATAAGAAATAACAATAACAATAAGAAATAACAATAACTATAAGAAATAACAATAACTATAAGAAATAACAATAACAATAAGAAATAACAATAACAATAAGAAATAAAATAACAATAAGAAATAACAATAACAATAACAATAACAATAAGAAATAACAATAACAATAGGAAATAACAATAACAATAATAAATAACAATAACAATAAGAAATAACAATAACAATAAGAAATAACACTAACAATAAGAAATAAAAATAACAATAAGAAATAACAATACGAATAACAATAAGTAATAACAATAACAATAAGAAATAACAATAACAATAAGAAATAACAATAACAATAGGAAATAACAATAACAATAAGAAATAACAATAACAATAAGAAATAACAATAACAATAAGAAATAACAATAACAATTAAAAATAACAATAAGAAATAACAATAACAATAAGAAATAACAATAACAAAAAAAATAACAATAACAATAAGTAATAACAATAACAAAAAGAAATAACAATAACAATAGGAAATAACAATAACAATAGGAAATAACAATAAGAAATAACAATAACAATAAGAAATAACAATAACAATAAGAAATATCAATAACAAAAAGAAATAACAATAATATTAAGAAATAACAATAACAATAAGAAATAACAATAACATTAAGAAATAACAATAACAATAAGAAATAACAATAACAATAAGAAATAACAATAACAATAGGAAATAACAATAACAATAAGAAATAACAATAACAATAAGAAATAACAATAACAATAAGAAATAACAATAACTATAAGAAATAACAATAACTATAAGAAATAACAATAACAATAAGAAATAACAATAACAATAAGAAATAACAATAACAATAACAATAAGAAATAACAATAACAATAAGAAATAACAATAACAATAACAATAAGAAATAACAATAACAATAGGAAATAACACTAACAATAATAAATAACAATAACAATAAGAAATAACAATAAGAAATAACAATAACAATAAGAAATAACAATAACAATAAGAAATAACACTAACAATAAAAAATAACAATAATAATAAGAAATAACAATAACAATATGAAATAACAATAACAATAAGAAATAACAATAACAATAGGAAATAACAATAACAATAATAAATAACAATAACAATAAGAAATAACAATAACAATAAGAAATAACAATAACAATAAGAAATAACAATAAAAATAAGAAACAACAATAAGAATAAGAAATAACAATAACAAAAAGAAATAACAATAACAATAAGTAATAACAATAACAAAAAGAAGTAACAATAACAATAGGAAATAACAATAACAATAAGAAATAACAATAACAATAAGAAATAACAATAACAATAAAAAATAACAATAAAAATAAGAAATAACAATAACAATAAGAAATAACAATAACAATAACAATAATAAATAACAATAACAATAAGAAATAACAATAACAATAGGAAATAACAATAACAATAAGAAATAACAATATCAATAAGAAATAACAATAAGAAATAACAATAACAATAAGAAATAACAATAATAATAAGAAATAACAATAACAATAAGAAATAACAATAACAATATGAAATAACAATAACAATAAGAAATAACAATATCAATAAGAAATAACAAAAACAATAAGAAATAACAATAACAATAAGAAATAACAATAACAATAAGAAATAACAATAACAATAAGAAATAACAATAATATTAAGAAATAACAATAACAATAAGAAATAACAATAACAATAAGAAATAACAATAACAATAAGAAAGAACAATAAAGAAATAACAATAACAATAAGAAATAACAATAACAATAATAAATAACAATAACAATAAGAAATAACAATAACAATAGGAAATAACAATAAAAATAAGAAATAACAATATCAATAAGAAATAACAATAAGAACTAACAATAACAATAAGAAATAACAATAATAATAAGAAATAACAATAACAATAAGAAATAACAATAACAATATGAAATAACAATAACAATAAGAAATAACAATATCAATAAGAAATAACAAAAACAATAAGAAATAACAATAACAATAAGAAATAACAATAACAATAAGAAATAACAATAACAATAAGAAATAACAATAACAATAAGAAATAACAATAACAATAAGAAATAACAATAACAATAAGAAATAACAATAACATTAAGAAATGACAATAACAATAAGAAATAAAAATAACAATAAGAAATAACAATACGAATAACAATAAGTAATAACAATAACAATAAGAAATAACAATAACAATAAGAAATAACAATAACAATAGGAAATAACAATAACAATAAGAAATAACAATAACAATAAGAAATAACAATAACAATAAGAAATAACAATAACAATTAAAAATAACAATAAGAAATAACAATAACAATAAGAAATAAAAATAACAATAAGAAATAACAATACGAATAACAATAACAATAAGAAATAACAATAACAATAAGAAATAACAATAACAATAGGAAATAACAATAATAATAAGAAATAACAATAACAATAAGAAATAACAATAACAATAAGAAATAACAATAACAATTAAAAATAACAATAAGAAATAACAATAACAATAAGAAATAACAATAACAAAAAGAAATAACAATAACAATAAGTAATAACAATAACAAAAAGAAATAACAATAACAATAGGAAATAACAATAACAATAGGAAATAACAATAACAATAGGAAATAACAATAAGAAATAACAATAACAATAAGAAATATCAATAACAAAAAGAAATAACAATAATATTAAGAAATAACAATAACAATAAGAAATAACAATAACATTAAGAAATAACAATAACAATAAGAAATAACAATAACAATAAGAAATAACAATAACAATAGGAAATAACAATAACAATAAGAAATAACAATAACAATAAGAAATAACAATAACAATAAGAAATAACAATAACTATAAGAAATAACAATAACTATAAGAAATAACAATAACAATAAGAAATAACAATAACAATAACAATAAGAAATAACAATAACAATAACAATAAGAAATAACAATAACAATAAGAAATAACAATAACAATAACAATAAGAAATAACAATAACAATAAGAAATAACAATAACAATAGGAAATAACACTAACAATAATAAATAACAATAAAAATAAGAAATAACAATAACAATAAGAAAGAACAATAAAGAAATAACAATAACAATAAGAAATAACACTAACAATAAAAAATAACAATAATAATAAGAAATAACAATAACAATATGAAATAACAATAACAATAAGAAATAACAATAACAATAGGAAATAACAATAACAATAATAAATAACAATAACAATAAGAAATAACAATAACAATAAGAAATAACAATAACAATAAGAAATAACAATAGCAATAAGAAATAACAATAAAAATAAGAAACAACATAGGCAGAAAGACCTCTGGTCGATAGCCTTTTGACGAACTAACTCACTAATACATCATCCATTATTCATTATTTAAATGTAAATATGTATAGTTTGTCAATAAAAATGTGTATATGTAAGAAACAACAATAAGAATAAGAAATAACAATAACAAAAAGAAATAACAATAACAATAAGTAATAACAATAACAAAAAGAAGTAACAATAACAATAGGAAATAACAATAACAATAAGAAATAACAATAACAATAAGAAATAACAATAACAATAAAAAATAACAATAAAAATAAGAAATAACAATAACAATAAGAAAGAACAATAAAGAAATAACAATAACAATAAGAAATAACAATAACAATAAGAAATAACAATAACAATAATAAATAACAATAAGAATAAGAAATAACAATAACAATAGGAAATAACAATAACAATAATAAATAGCAATAAGAAGTAACAATAAGAAATAACAATAACAATAAGAACTAACAATAACAATAAGAAATAACAATAATAATAAGAAATAACAATAACAATAAGAAATAACAATAACAATATGAAATAACAATAACAATAAGAAATAACAATATCAATAAGAAATAACAAAAACAATAAGAAATAACAATAACAATAAGAAATAACAATAACAATAAGAAATAACAATAACAATAAGAAATAACAATAATATTAAGAAATAACAATAACAATAATAAATAACAATAACAATAAGAAATAACAATAACAATAAGAAACAACAATAACAATAAGAAATAACAATAACAATAAGAAATAACAATAACAATAAGAAATAACAATAACATTAAGAAATAACAATAACAATAAGAAATAAAAATAACAATAAGAAATAACAATACGAATAACAATAAGTAATAACAATAACAATAAGAAACAACAATAACAATAAGAAATAACAATAACAATAAGAAATAACAATAACAATAAGAAATAACAATAACAATAAGAACTAACAATAACAATATGAAATAACAATAACAATAAGAAATAACAATATCAATAAGAAATAACAAAAACAATAAGAAATAACAATAACAATAAAAAATAACAATAAAAATAAGAAATAACAATAACAATAAGAAAGAACAATAAAGAAATAACAATAACAATAAGAAATAACAATAACAATAATAAATAGCAATAACAATAAGAAATAACAATAACAATAGGAAATAACAATAACAATAAGAAATAACAATATCAATAAGAAATAACAATAAGAAATAACAATAACAATAAGAACTAACAATAACAATAAGAAATAACAATAATAATAAGAAATAACAATAACAATAAGAAATAACAATAACAATATGAAATAACAATAACAATAAGAAATAACAATATCAATAAGAAATAACAAAAACAATAAGAAATAACAATAACAATAAGAAATAACAATAACGATAAGAAATAACAATAACAATAAGAAATAACAATAACAATAAGAAATAACAATAACAATAAGAAATAACAATAACATTAAGAAATAACAATAACAATAAGAAATAAAAATAACAATAAGAAATAACAATACGAATAACAATAAGTAATAACAATAACAATAAGAAATAACAATAACAATAAGAAATAACAATAACAATAGGAAATAACAATAACAATAAGAAATAACAATAACAATAAGAAATAACAATAACAATAAGAAATAACAATAACAATTAAAAATAACAATAAGAAATAACAATAACAATAAGAAATAAAAATAACAATAAGAAATAACAATACGAATAACAATAAGTAATAACAATAACAATAAGAAATAACAATAACAATAAGAAATAACAATAACAATAGGAAATAACAATAACAATAAGAAATAACAATAACAATAAGAAATAACAATAACAATAAGAAATAACAATATTAAAAAGAAATAACAATAACAATAAGTAATAACAATAACAAAAAGAAATAACAATAACAATAGGAAATAACAATAACAATAGGAAATAACAATAAGAAATAACAATAACAATAAGAAATATCAATAACAAAAAGAAATAACAATAATATTAAGAAATAACAATAACAATAAGAAATAACAATAACATTAAGAAATAACAATAACAATAAGAAATAACAATAACAATAAGAAATAACAATAACAATAGGAAATAACAATAACAATAAGAAATAACAATAACAATAAGAAATAACAATAACAATAAGAAATAACAATAACTATAAGAAATAACAATAACTATAAGAAATAACAATAACAATAAGAAATAAAAATAACAATAAGAAATAACAATACGAATAACAATAAGTAATAACAATAACAATAAGAAATAACAATAACAATAAGAAATAACAATAACAATAAGAAATAACAATAACAATAAGAAATAACAATAACAATAACAATAAGAAATAACAATAACAAAAAGAAATAACAATAAAAATAGGTAATAACAACAACAAAAAGAAATAACAATAACAATAGGAAATAACAATAACAATAAGAAATATCAATAACAAAAAGAAATAACAATAACAATAAGAAATAACAATAACAATAAGAAATAACACTAACAATAAAAAATAACAATAATAATAAGAAATAACAATAACAATAAGAAATAACAATAACAATAGGAAATAACAATAACAATAATAAATAACAATAACAATAAGTAATAACAATAACAATAAGAAATAACAATAACAATAAGAAATAACAATAACAATAAGAAATAACAATAAAAATAAGAAACAACAATAAGAATAAGAAATAACAATAACAATAGGAAATAACAATAAGAATAAGAAATAACAATAACAATAAGAAATAACAATAACAATAAAAAATAACAATAAAAATAAGAAATAACAATAACAATAAGAAAGAACAATAAAGAAATAACAATAACAATAAGAAATAACAATAACAATAAGAAATAACAATAACAATAATAAATAACAATAACAATAAGAAATAGCAATAACAATAGGAAATAACAATAAGAAATAACAATAAGAAATAACAATAACAATAAGAAATAACAATAACAATAAGAAATAACAATAACAATAAAAAATAACAATAATATTAAGAAATAACAATAACAATAAGAAATAACAATAACAATAAGAAACAACAATAACAATAAGAAATAACAATAACAATAAGAAATAACAATAACAATAAGAAATAACAATAACAATAAGAAATAACAATAACAATAAGAAATAACAATAACATTAAGAAATAACAATAACAATAAGAAATAAAAATAACAATAAGAAATAACAATACGAATAACAATAAGTAATAACAATAACAATAAGAAATAACAATAACAATAAGAAATAACAATAACAATAGGAAATAACAATAACAATAAGAAATAACAATAACAATAAGAAATAACAATAACAATAAGAAATAACAATTAAAAATAACAATAAGAAATAACAATAAGAAATAACAATAACAAAAAGAAATAACAATAACAATAGGAAATAACAATAACAATAGGAAATAACAATAAGAAATAACAATAGCAATAAGAAATAACAATAACAATAAGAAATATCAATAACAAAAAGAAATAACAAATAATATTAAGAAATTACAATAACAATAAGAAATAACAATAACATTAAGAAATAACAATAACAATAAGAAATAACAATAACAATAAGAAATAACAATAACAATAGGAAATAACAATAACAATAAGAAATAACAATAACAATAAGAAATAACAATAACTATAAGAAATAACAATAACTATAAGAAATAACAATAACAATAAGAAATAACAATAACAATAAGAAATAACAATAACAATAACAATAAGAAATAACAATAACAATAAGAAATAACAATAACAATAAGAAATAACAATAACAATAGGAAATAACACTAACAATAATAAATAACAATAACAATAAGAAATAACAATAACAATAAGAAATAACAATAACAATAAGAAATAACACTAACAATAAAAAATAACAATAATAATAAGAAATAACAATAACAATATGAAATAACAATAACAATAAGAAATAACAATAACAATAGGAAATAACAATAACAATAATAAATAACAATAACAATAAGAAATAACAATAACAATAAGAAATAACAATAACAATAAGAAATAACAATAACAATAAGAAATAACAATAAAAATAAGAAACAACAATAAGAATAAGAAATAACAATAACAAAAAGAAATAACAATAACAATAAGTAATAACAATAACAAAAAGAAGTAACAATAACAATAGGAAATAACAATAACAATAAGAAATAACAATAACAATAAGAAATAACAATAACAATAAAAAATAACAATAAAAATAAGAAATAACAATAACAATAAGAAAGAACAATAAAGAAATAACAATAACAATAAGAAATAACAATAACAATAAGAAATAACAATAATAAATAACAATAACAATAAGAAATAACAATAACAATAGGAAATAACAATAACAATAATAAATAGCAATAAGAAATAACAATAACAATAAGAAATAACAATATCAATAAGAAATAACAATAAGAAATAACAATAACAATAAGAACTAACAATAACAATAAGAAATAACAATAACAATAGGAAATAACAATAACAATAAGAAATAACAATAACAATAAGAAATAACAATAACTATAAGAAATAACAATAACTATAAGAAATAACAATAACAATAAGAAATAATAATAACAATAAGAAATAACAATAACAATAACAATAAGAAATAACAATAACAATAAGAAATAACAATAACAATAAGAAATAACAATAACAAAAAGAAATAACAATAACAATAGGAAATAACAATAACAATAGGAAATAACAATAAGAAATAACAATAACAATAAGAAATATCAATAACAAAAAGAAATAACAATAATATTAAGAAATAACAATAACATTAAGAAATAACAATAACAATAAGAAATAACAATAACAATAAGAAATAACAATAACAATAGGAAATAACAATAACAATAAGAAATAACAATAACAATAAGAAATAACAATAACAATAAGAAATAACAATAACTATAAGAAATAACAATAACTATAAGAAATAACAATAACAATAAGAAATAACAATAACAATAAGAAATAACAATAACAATAAGAAATAACAATAACAATAAGAAATAACAATAACAATAAGAAATAACAATAACAATAAGAAATAACAATAACAATAAGAAATAACAATAACAATAACAATAAGAAATAACAATAACAATAGGAAATATAACACTAACAATAATAAATAACAATAAGTAATAACAATAAGAAATAACAATAACAATAAGAAATAACACTAACAATAAAAAATAACAATAATAATAAGAAATAACAATAACAATATGAAATAACAATAACAATAAGAAATAACAATAACAATAGCAAATAACAATAACAATAATAAATAACAATAACAATAAGAAATAACAATAACAATAAGAAATAACAATAACAATAAGAAATAACAATAACAATAACAAATAACAATAAAAATAAGAAACAACAATAAGAATAAGAAATAACAATAACAAAAAGAAATAACAATAACAATAAGTAATAACAATAACAAAAAGAAGTAACAAACAATAGGAAATAACAATAACAATAAGAAATAACAATAACAATAAAAAATAACAATAAAAATAAGAAATAACAATAACAATAAGAAATAACAATAACAATAAGAAATAACAATAACAATAATAAATAACAATAACAATAAGAAATAACAATAACAATAGGAAATAACAATAACAATAATAAATAGCAATAAGAAATAACAATAAGAAATAACAATAACAATAAGAACTAACAATAACAATAAGAAATAACAATAATAATAAGAAATAACAATAACAATAAGAAATAATAATAACAATATGAAATAACAATAACAATAAGAAATAACAACAACAATAATAAATAACAATAACAATAAGAAATAACAATAACAATAAGAAATAACAATAACAATAAGAAAGAACAATAAGAAATAACAATAACATTAAGAAATAACAATAACAATAAGAAATAACAATAACAATAAGAAATAACAATGACAATAAGAAATAACAATAACAATAAGAAATAACAATAACAATAAGAAATAACAATAACAATAAGAAATAACAATAACAATAAGAAATAACAATAACAATAACAATAACAAAAAGAAATAACAATAAAAATAGGTAATAACAACAACAAAAAGAAATAATAATAAGAATAGGAAATAACAATAACAATAAGAAATATCAATAACAAAAAGAAATAACAATAACAATAAGAAATAACAATAACAATAAGAAATAACACTAACAATAAAAAATAACAATAATAATAAGAAATAACAATAACAATATGAAATAACAATAACAATAAGAAATAACAAAAACAATAGGAAATAACAATAACAATAAGAAATAACAATAACAATAAGAAATAACAATAACAATAAGAAATAAAAATAAAAATAAGAAATAACAATAACAAAAGGAAATAACAATAACAATAGGAAATAACAATAACAATAGGAAATATCAATAAGAAATAACAATAACAATAAGAAATAACAATAACAATAAGAAATATCAATAACAAAAAGAAATAACAATAATATTAAGAAATAACAATAACAATAAGAAATAACAATAACATTAAGAAATAACAATAACAATAAGAAATAACAATAACAATAAGAAATAACAATAACAATAGGAAATAACAATAACAATAAGAAATAACAATAACAATAAGAAATAACAATAACTATAAGAAATAACAATAACTATAAGAAATAACAATAACAATAAGAAATAACAATAACAATAAGAAATAACAATAACAATAACAATAAGAAATAACAATAACAATAAGAAATAACAATAACAATAACAATAAGAAATAACAATAACAATAAGAAATAACAATAACAATAGGAAATAACACTAACAATAATAAATAACAATAACAATAAGAAATAACAATAAGAATAAGAAATAACAATAACAATAAGAATTAACACTAACAATAAAAAATAACAATAATAATAAGAAATAACAATAACAATATGAAATAACAATAACAATAAGAAATAACAATAACAATAGGAAATAACAATAACAATAATAAATAACAATAACAATAAGAAATAACAATAACAATAAGAAATAACAATAACAATTAGAAATAACAATAAAAATAAGAAACAACAATAAGAATAAGAAATAACAATAACAAAAAGAAATAACAATAACAATAAGTAATAACAATAACAAAAAGAAGTAACAATAACAATAGGAAATAACAATAACAATAAGAAATAACAATAACAATAAGAAATAACAATAACAATAAGAAATAACAATAACAATAAGAAATAACAATAACAATAACAATAAGAAATAACAATAACAAAAAGAAATAACAATAAAAATAGGTAATAACAACAACAAAAAGAAATAACAATAACAATAGGAAATAACAATAACAATAAGAAATATCAATAACAAAAAGAAATAACAATAACAATAAGAAATAACAATAACAATAAGAAATAACACTAACAATAAAAAATAACAATAATAATAAGAAATAACAATAACAATATGAAATAACAATAACAATAAGAAATAACAATAACAATAGGAAATAACAATAACAATAATAAATAACAATAACAATAAGAAATAACAATAAAAATAAGAAACAACAATAAGAATAAGAAATAACAATAACAAAAAGAAATATCAATAACAATAAGTAATAACAATAACAAAAAGAAGTAACAATAACAATAGGAAATAACAATAAGAATAAGAAATAACAATAACAATAAGAAATAACAATAACAATAAAAAATAACAATAAAAATAAGAAATAACAATAACAATAAGAAAGAACAATAAAGAAATATCAATAACAATAAGAAATAACAATAACAATAAGAAATAACAATAACAATAATAAATAACAATAACAATAAGAAATAACAATAACAATAGGAAATAACAATAACAATAATAAATAGCAATAAGAAATAACAATAACAATAAGAAATAACAATATCAATAAGAAATAACAATAAGAAATAACAATAACAATAAGAACTAACAATAACAATAAGAAATAACAATAATAATAAGAAATAACAATAACAATAAGAAATAACAATAACAATATGAAATAACAATAACAATAAGAAATAACAATATCAATAAGAAATAACAAAAACAATAAGAAATAACAATAACAATAAGAAATAACAATAACAATAAGAAATAACAATAAGAAATAACAATAACAATAAGAAATATCAATAACAAAAAGAAATAACAATAATATTAAGAAATAACAATAACAATAAGAAATAACAATAACATTAAGAAATAACAATAACAATAAGAAATAACAATAACAATAAGAAATAACAATAACAATAGGAAATAACAATAACAATAAGAAATAACAATAACAATAAGAAATAACAATAACTATAAGAAATAACAATAACAATAATAAATAACAATAACAATAAGAAATAACAATAACAATAGGAAATAACAATAACAATAATAAATAGCAATAAGAAATAACAATAACAATAAGAAATAACAATATCAATAAGAAATAACAATAAGAAATAACAATAACAATAAGAACTAACAATAACAATAAGAAATAACAATAATAATAAGAAATAACAATAACAATAAGAAATAACAATAACAATATGAAATAACAATAACAATAAGAAATAACAATATCAATAAGAAATAACAAAAACAATAAGAAATAACAATAACAATAAGAAATAACAATAACAATAAGAAATAACAATAAGAATAAGAAATAACAATAACAATAAGAAATAACAATAATATTAAGAAATAACAATAACAATAATAAATAACAATAACAATAAGAAATAACAATAACAATAAGAAACAACAATAACAATAAGAAATAACAATAACAATAAGAAATAACAATAACAATAAGAAATAACAATAACAATAAGAAATAACAATAACAATAAGAAATAACAATAACATTAAGAAATAACAATAACAATAAGAAATAAAAATAACAATAAGAAATAACAATACGAATAACAATAAGTAATAACAATAACAATAAGAAATAACAATAACAATAAGAAATAACAAAACAATTAAAAATAACAATAAGAAATAACAATAACAATAAGAAATAACAATAACAAAAAGAAATAACAATAACAATAGGAAATAACAATAACAATAGGAAATAACAATAAGAAATAACAATAACAATAAGAAATAACAATAACAATAAGAAATATCAATAACAAAAAGAAATAACAATAATATTAAGAAATAACAATAACAATAAGAAATAACAATAACATTAAGAAATAACAATAACAATAAGAAATAACAATAACAATAAGAAATAACAATAACAATAGGAAATAACAATAACAATAAGAAATAACAATAACAATAAGAAATAACAATAACTATAAGAAATAACAATAACTATAAGAAATAACAATAACAATAAGAAATAACAATAACAATAAGAAATAACAATAACAATAACAATAAGAAATAACAATAACAATAAGAAATAACAATAACAATAAGAAATAACAATAACAATAACAATAAGAAATAACAATAACAATAAGAAATAACAATAACAATAGGAAATAACACTAACAATAATAAATAACAATAACAATAAGAAATAACAATAACAATAAGAAATAACAATAACAATAAGAAATAACACTAACAATAAAAAATAACAATAATAATAAGAAATAACAATAACAATATGAAATAACAATAACAATAAGAAATAACAATAACAATAGGAAATAACAATAACAATAATAAATAACAATAACAATAAGAAATAACAATAACAATAAGAAATAACAATAACAATAAGAAATAACAATAACAATAAGAAATAACAATAAAAATAAGAAACAACAATAAGAATAAGAAATAACAATAACAAAAAGAAATAACAATAACAATAAGTAATAACAATAACAAAAAGAAGTAACAATAACAATAGGAAATAACAATAACAATAAGAAATAACAATAACAATAAGAAATAACAATAACAATAAAAAATAACAATAAAATTATTTTTATTTCTTATGAAATAACAATAACAATAAGAAAGAACAATAAAGAAATAACAATAACAATAAGAAATAACAATAACAATAAGAAATAACAATAACAATAATAAATAACAATAACAATAAGAAATAACAATAACAATAGGAAATAACAATAACAATAATAAATAGCAATAAGAAATAACAATAACAATAAGAAATAACAATATCAATAAGAAATAACAATAAGAAATAACAATAACAATAAGAACTAACAATAACAATAAGAAATAACAATAATAATAAGAAATAACAATAACAATAAGAAATAGCAATGACAATAAGAAATAACAATAACAATAAGAAATAACAATAACAATAGGAAATAACAATAACAATAAGAAATAACAATAACAATAAGAAATAACAATAACAATAAGAAATAACAATAACAATAAGAAATAACAATAACAATAAGAAATAACAATAACAATAACAATAAGAAATAACAATAACAAAAAGAAATAACAATAAAAATAGGTAATAACAACAACAACAAAAATAACAATAACAATAGGAAATAACAATAACAATAATAAATAACAATAACAATAAGAAATAACAATAGGAAATAACAATAACAATAAGAAGTAACAATAACAATAAGAAATAACACTAATAATAAGAAATAACAATAACTATAAGAAATAACAATAACAATAAGAAATAACAACAACAATAAGAAATAACAATAACAATAAGAAATAACAATAACAATAAGAAATAACAATAACAATAACAATAAGAAATAACAATAACATTAAGAAATAACAATAAGAAATAACAATGACAATAAGAAATAACAATAACAATAAGAAATAACAATAACTATAAGAAATAACAATAACAATAAGAAATAACAATAACAATAAGAAATAACAATAACAATAAGAAATAACAATAACAATAAGAAATAACAATAACAATAACAATAAGAAATAACAATAACAATAGGAAATAACAATAACAATAAGAAATAACAAAAAGAAATAACAATAAGAAATAACAATAACAATAAGAAATAACAATAACAATGAGAAATAACAATAACAATAGGAAATAACATTAACAATAAGAAATAACAATAAGAAATAACAATAACAAAAGGAAATAACAAAAACAATAAGTAATAAGAATAACGAAAAGAAATAACAATAACAATAAGATATAACAATAACAATAGGAAATAACAATAACAATAAGAAATAACAATAACAATAAGAAATAACAATAACAATAAGAAATAACAATAACAATAAGAAATAACAATAACAATAAGAAATATCAATAACAAAAAGAAATAACAATAATATTAAGAAATAACAATAACAATAAGAAATAACAATAACATTAAGAAATAACAATAACAATAAGAAATAACAATAACAATAAGAAATAACAATAACTATAAGAAATAACAATAACTATAAGAAATAACAATAACAATAAGAAATAACAATAACAATAAGAAATAACAATAACAATAACAATAAGAAATAACAATAACAATAACAATAAGAAATAACAATAACAATAAGAAATAACAATAACAATAGGAAATAACACTAAAAATAATAAATAACAATAACAATAAGAAATAACAATAACAATAAGAAATAACACTAACAATAAAAAATAACAATAATAATAAGAAATAACAATAACAATATGAAATAACAATAACAATAAGAAATAACAATAACAATAGGAAATAACAATAACAATAATAAATAACAATAAGAAATAACAATAACAATAAGAAATAAGAATAACAATAAGAAATAACAATAACAATAAGAAATAATAATAAAAATAAAAAACAACAATAAGAATAAGAAATAACAATAACAAAAAGAAATAACGATAACAATAAGTAATAACAATAACAAAAAGAAGTAACAATAACAATGGGAAATAACAATAACAATAAGAAATAACAATAACAATAAGAAATAACAATAACAATAAGGAATAACAATAACAATAAAAAATAACAATAAAAATAAGAAATAACAATAACAATAAGAAAGAACAATAAAGAAATAACAATAACAATAAGAAATAACAATAACAATAAGAAATAACAATAACAATAATAAATAACAATAACAATAAGAAATAACAATAACAATAGGAAATAACAATAACAATAATAAATAGCAATAAGAAATAACAATAACAATAAGAAATAACAATATCAATAAGAAATAACAATAAGAAATAACAATAACAATAAGAACTAACAATAACAATAAGAAATAACAATAATAATAAGAAATAACAATAACAATAAGAAATAACAATAACAATATGAAATAACAATAACAATAAGAAATAACAACAACAATAATAAATAACAATAACAATAAGAAATAACAATAACAATAAGAAATAACAATAACAATAAGAAATAACAATACGAATAATAATAAGAAATAACAATGACAATGAGAAATAACAATAACAATAAGAAATAACAATAACAATAGGAAATAACAATAACAATAAGAAATAACAATAACAATAAGAAATAACAATAACAATAAGAAATAACAATAACAATAAGAAATAACAATAACAATAAGATATAACAATAACAATAAGAAATAACAATAACAATAAGAAATAACAATAACAATAACAATAAGAAATAACAATAACAAAAAGAAATAACAATAAAAATAAGTAATAACAATAACAAAAAGAAATAACAATAACAATAGGAAATAACAATAACAATAAGAAATAACAATAACAATAAGAAATATCAATAACAAAAAGAAATAACAATAATATTAAGAAATAACAATAACAATAAGAAATAACAATAACATTAAGAAATAACAATAACAATAAGAAATAACAATAACAATAAGAAATAACAATAACAATAGGAAATAACAATAACAATAAGAAGTAACAATAACAATAAGAAATAACACTAATAATAAGAAATAACAATAACTATAAGAAATAACAATAACAATAAGAAATAACAACAACAATAAGAAATAACAATAAGAAATAACAATAACAATAAGAAATAACAATAACAATAACAATAAGAAATAACAATAACAATAATAAATAACAATAACATTAAGAAATAACAATAAGAAATAACAATGACAATAAGAAATAACAATAACAATAAGAAATAACAATAACTATAAGAAATAACAACAACAATAAGAAATAACAATAAGAATAAGAAATAACAATAACAATAAGAAATAACAATAACAATAAGAAATAACAATAACAATAAGAAATAACAATAACAATAAGAAATAACAATAACAATAACAATAAGAAATAACAATAACAATAGGAAATAACAATAACAATAAGAAATAACAAAAAGAAATAACAATAAGAAATAACAATAACAATAAGAAATAACAATAACAATGAGAAATAACAATAACAATAGGAAATAACAATAACAATAAGAAATAACAATAAGAAATAACAATAACAATAAGAAATAACAATAACAATAAGAAATAACAATAACAATAAGAAATATCAATAACAAAAAGAAATAACAATAATATTAAGAAATAACAATAACAATAAGAAATAACAATAACATTAAGAAATAACAATAACAATAAGAAATAACAATAACAGTAAGAAATAACAATAACAATAGGAAATAACATTAACAATAATAAATAACAATAACAATAAGGAATAACAATAACAATAAGAAATAACAATAACAATAAGAAATAACACTAACAATAAGAAATAAAAATAACTATAAGAAATAACAATAACAATAAGGAATAACAATAACAATAACAATAAGAAATAACAATAACAATAAGGAATAACAATAACAATAAGAAATAACAATAACAATAAGAAATAACAATAAGAAATAACAATAACAATAAGAAATAACAATAACAATGAGAAATAACAATAACAATAGGAAATAACATTAACAATAAGAAATAACAATAAGAAATAACAATAACAAAAGGAAATAACAAAAACAATAAGTAATAAGAATAACGAAAAGAAATAACAATAACAATAAGATATAACAATAACAATAGGAAATAACAATAACAATAAGAAATAACAATAACAATAAGAAATAACAATAACAATAAGAAATAACAATAACAATAAGAAATAACAATAACAATAAGAAATATCAATAACAAAAAGAAATAACAATAATATTAAGAAATAACAATAACAATAAGAAATAACAATAACATTAAGAAATAACAATAACAATAAGAAATAACAATAACAATAAGAAATAACAATAACTATAAGAAATAACAATAACTATAAGAAATAACAATAACAATAAGAAATAACAATAACAATAAGAAATAACAATAACAATAACAATAAGAAATAACAATAACAATAACAATAAGAAATAACAATAACAATAAGAAATAACAATAACAATAGGAAATAACACTAAAAATAATAAATAACAATAACAATAAGAAATAACAATAAGAAATAACAATAACAATAAGAAATAACACTAACAATAAAAAATAACAATAATAATAAGAAATAACAATAACAATATGAAATAACAATAACAATAAGAAATAACAATAACAATAGGAAATAACAATAACAATAATAAATAACAATAAGAAATAACAATAACAATAAGAAATAAGAATAACAATAAGAAATAACAATAACAATAAGAAATAATAATAAAAATAAAAAACAACAATAAGAATAAGAAATAACAATAACAAAAAGAAATAACGATAACAATAAGTAATAACAATAACAAAAAGAAGTAACAATAACAATGGGAAATAACAATAACAATAAGAAATAACAATAACAATAAGAAATAACAATAACAATAAGGAATAACAATAACAATAAAAAATAACAATAAAAATAAGAAATAACAATAACAATAAGAAAGAACAATAAAGAAATAACAATAACAATAAGAAATAACAATAACAATAAGAAATAACAATAACAATAATAAATAACAATAACAATAAGAAATAACAATAACAATAGGAAATAACAATAACAATAATAAATAGCAATAAGAAATAACAATAACAATAAGAAATAACAATATCAATAAGAAATAACAATAAGAAATAACAATAACAATAAGAACTAACAATAACAATAAGAAATAACAATAATAATAAGAAATAACAATAACAATAAGAAATAACAATAACAATATGAAATAACAATAACAATAAGAAATAACAACAACAATAATAAATAACAATAACAATAAGAAATAACAATAACAATAAGAAATAACAATAACAATAAGAAATAACAATACGAATAATAATAAGAAATAACAATGACAATGAGAAATAACAATAACAATAAGAAATAACAATAACAATAGGAAATAACAATAACAATAAGAAATAACAATAACAATAAGAAATAACAATAACAATAAGAAATAACAATAACAATAAGAAATAACAATAACAATAAGATATAACAATAACAATAAGAAATAACAATAACAATAAGAAATAACAATAACAATAACAATAAGAAATAACAATAACAAAAAGAAATAACAATAAAAATAAGTAATAACAATAACAAAAAGAAATAACAATAACAATAGGAAATAACAATAACAATAAGAAATAACAATAACAATAAGAAATATCAATAACAAAAAGAAATAACAATAATATTAAGAAATAACAATAACAATAAGAAATAACAATAACATTAAGAAATAACAATAACAATAAGAAATAACAATAACAATAAGAAATAACAATAACAATAGGAAATAACAATAACAATAAGAAGTAACAATAACAATAAGAAATAACACTAATAATAAGAAATAACAATAACTATAAGAAATAACAATAACAATAAGAAATAACAACAACAATAAGAAATAACAATAAGAAATAACAATAACAATAAGAAATAACAATAACAATAACAATAAGAAATAACAATAACAATAATAAATAACAATAACATTAAGAAATAACAATAAGAAATAACAATGACAATAAGAAATAACAATAACAATAAGAAATAACAATAACTATAAGAAATAACAATAACAATAAGAAATAACAACAACAATAAGAAATAACAATAAGAATAAGAAATAACAATAACAATAAGAAATAACAATAACAATAAGAAATAACAATAACAATAAGAAATAACAATAACAATAAGAAATAACAATAACAATAATAAATAACAATAACATTAAGAAATAACAATAAGAAATAACAATAACAATAAGAAATAACAATAACAATAAGAAATATCAATAACAAAAAGAAATAACAATAATATTAAGAAATAACAATAACAATAAGAAATAACAATAACATTAAGAAATAACAATAACAATAAGAAATAACAATAACAATAAGAAATAACAATAACTATAAGAAATAACAATAACTATAAGAAATAACAATAACAATAAGAAATAACAATAACAATAAGAAATAACAATAACAATAACAATAAGAAATAACAATAACAATAACAATAAGAAATAACAATAACAATAAGAAATAACAATAACAATAGGAAATAACACTAAAAATAATAAATAACAATAACAATAAGAAATAACAATAAGAAATAACAATAACAATAAGAAATAACACTAACAATAAAAAATAACAATAATAATAAGAAATAACAATAACAATATGAAATAACAATAACAATAAGAAATAACAATAACAATAGGAAATAACAATAACAATAATAAATAACAATAAGAAATAACAATAACAATAAGAAATAAGAATAACAATAAGAAATAACAATAACAATAAGAAATAATAATAAAAATAAAAAACAACAATAAGAATAAGAAATAACAATAACAAAAAGAAATAACGATAACAATAAGTAATAACAATAACAAAAAGAAGTAACAATAACAATGGGAAATAACAATAACAATAAGAAATAACAATAACAATAAGAAATAACAATAACAATAAGGAATAACAATAACAATAAAAAATAACAATAAAAATAAGAAATAACAATAACAATAAGAAAGAACAATAAAGAAATAACAATAACAATAAGAAATAACAATAACAATAAGAAATAACAATAACAATAATAAATAACAATAACAATAAGAAATAACAATAACAATAGGAAATAACAATAACAATAATAAATAGCAATAAGAAATAACAATAACAATAAGAAATAACAATATCAATAAGAAATAACAATAAGAAATAACAATAACAATAAGAACTAACAATAACAATAAGAAATAACAATAATAATAAGAAATAACAATAACAATAAGAAATAACAATAACAATATGAAATAACAATAACAATAAGAAATAACAACAACAATAATAAATAACAATAACAATAAGAAATAACAATAACAATAAGAAATAACAATAACAATAAGAAATAACAATACGAATAATAATAAGAAATAACAATGACAATGAGAAATAACAATAACAATAAGAAATAACAATAACAATAGGAAATAACAATAACAATAAGAAATAACAATAACAATAAGAAATAACAATAACAATAAGAAATAACAATAACAATAAGAAATAACAATAACAATAAGATATAACAATAACAATAAGAAATAACAATAACAATAAGAAATAACAATAACAATAACAATAAGAAATAACAATAACAAAAAGAAATAACAATAAAAATAAGTAATAACAATAACAAAAAGAAATAACAATAACAATAGGAAATAACAATAACAATAAGAAATAACAATAACAATAAGAAATATCAATAACAAAAAGAAATAACAATAATATTAAGAAATAACAATAACAATAAGAAATAACAATAACATTAAGAAATAACAATAACAATAAGAAATAACAATAACAATAAGAAATAACAATAACAATAGGAAATAACAATAACAATAAGAAGTAACAATAACAATAAGAAATAACACTAATAATAAGAAATAACAATAACTATAAGAAATAACAATAACAATAAGAAATAACAACAACAATAAGAAATAACAATAAGAAATAACAATAACAATAAGAAATAACAATAACAATAACAATAAGAAATAACAATAACAATAATAAATAACAATAACATTAAGAAATAACAATAAGAAATAACAATGACAATAAGAAATAACAATAACAATAAGAAATAACAATAACTATAAGAAATAACAATAACAATAAGAAATAACAACAACAATAAGAAATAACAATAAGAATAAGAAATAACAATAACAATAAGAAATAACAATAACAATAAGAAATAACAATAACAATAAGAAATAACAATAACAATAAGAAATAACAATAACAATAACAATAAGAAATAACAATAACAATAGGAAATAACAATAACAATAAGAAATAACAAAAAGAAATAACAATAAGAAATAACAATAACAATAAGAAATAACAATAACAATGAGAAATAACAATAACAATAGGAAATAACAATAACAATAAGAAATAACAATAAGAAATAACAATAACAATAAGAAATAACAATAACAATAAGAAATAACAATAACAATAAGAAATATCAATAACAAAAAGAAATAACAATAATATTAAGAAATAACAATAACAATAAGAAATAACAATAACATTAAGAAATAACAATAACAATAAGAAATAACAATAACAGTAAGAAATAACAATAACAATAGGAAATAACATTAACAATAATAAATAACAATAACAATAAGGAATAACAATAACAATAAGAAATAACAATAACAATAAGAAATAACACTAACAATAAGAAATAAAAATAACTATAAGAAATAACAATAACAATAAGGAATAACAATAACAATAACAATAAGAAATAACAATAACAATAAGGAATAACAATAACAATAAGAAATAACAATAACAATAAGAAATAACAATAACAATAGGAAATAACAATAATAATAATAAATAACAATAACATTAAAAAATAACAATAAGAAATAACAATAACAATAAGAAATAACACTAACAATAAGAAACAACAATAATTATAAGAAATAACAATAACAATATGAAATAACAATAACAATAAGAAATAACAATAACAATAATAAATAACAATAACAATAAGAAATAACAATAAAAATAAGAAATAACAATATCAATAAGAAATAACAATAACTATAAGAAATAACAATAACAATAAGAAATAACAATAACAATAAGCAATAACAATAACAATAAGAAATAACAATAACAATAAGAAACAACAATAACAATAAGAAACAACAATAAGAATAAGAAATAACAATAACAATAAGTAATAACAATAACAAAAAGAAGTAACAATAACAATAAGAAATAACAATAACAATAAGAAATAACAATAACAATAAGAAAGAACAATAAAGAAATAACAATAACAATAAGAAATAACAATAATATTAAGAAATAACAATAACATTAAGAAATAACAATAACAATAAGAAATAACAATAACAATAAGAAATAACAATAACAATAAGAAATAACAATAACAATAGGAAATAACAATAACAATAAGAAATAACAATAACAATAAGAAATAACAATAACAATAAGAAATAACAATAACAATAAGAAATAACAATAACAATAAGAAATAACAATAACAATAGGAAATAACAATAACAATAATAAATAACAATAACAATAAGAAATAACAATAACAATAAGAAATAACAATAAGAAATAACAAAAATAATAAGAAATAACAATAACAATAAGAAATAACAATAACAATATGAAATAACAATAACAATAAGAAATAACAATAACAATAATAAATAACAATAACAATAGGAAATAACAATATCAATAAGAAATAACAATAACAATAAGAAATAACAATAACTATAAGAAATAACACTAACAATAAGAAATAACAATAACAATAAGAAATAACAATAACAATAAGAAATAACAATAACAATAAGAAATAACAATAACAAAAAGAAATAACAATAACAAAAAGAAATAACAATAACAGTAAGTAATAACAATAACAAAAAGAAGTAACAATAACAATAGGAAATAACAATAACAATAAGAGATAACAATAACAATAAGAAATAACAATAACAATAAGAAATAACAATAACAATAATAAATAACATTAACATTAAGAAATAACAATAACAATAAGAAATAACAATGACAATAAGAAATAACAATAACAGTAAGAAATAACAATGACAATAAGAAATAACAATGACAATAAGAAATAACAATAAGAAATAACAATAACAATAAAAAATAACAATAACAATAAGAAATAACAGTAACAATAAGAAATTACAATAACAATAAAAAAATAACAATAACAATAAGAAATAACAATATCAATAAGAAATAACAAAAACAATAAGAAATAACAATAACAATAAGAAATAACAATAATATTAAGAAATAACAATAACAATAATAAATAACAATAACAATAAGAAATAACAATAACAATAAGAAACAACAATAACAATAAGAAATAACAATAACAATAAGAAATAACAATAACAATAAGAAATAACAATAACAATGAGAAATAACAATAACAATAAGAAATAACAATAACATTAAGAAATAACAATAACAATAAGAAATAAAGATAACAATAAGAAATAACAATACGAATAACAATAAGAAATAACAATAACAATAAGAAATAACAATAACAATAGGAAATAACAATAACAATAAGAAATAACAATAAGAAATAACAATAACAATAGGAAATAACAATAACAATAGGAAATAACAATAAGAAATAACAATAACAATAAGAAATAACAATAACAATAAGAAAGAACAATAAGAAATAACAATAACAATAAGAAATATCAATAACAAAAAGAAATAACAATAATATTAAGAAATAACAATAACAATAAGAAATAACAATAACATTAAGAAATAACAATAACAATAAGAAATAACAATAACAATAAGAAATAACAATAACAATAGGAAATAACAATAACAATAAGAAATAACAATAACAATAAGAAATAACAATAAGAATAAGAAATAACAATAACAATAAGAAACAACAATAACAATAAGAAACAACAATAAGAATAAGAAATAACAATAACAATAAGAAATAACAATAAGAAATAACAATAACAATAAGAAATAACAATAACAATAAGAAATAACAATAAGAAATAACAATAATAATAAGAAATAACAATAACAATAAGAAATAACAATAACAATATGAAATAACAATAACAATAAGAAATAACAATAACAATAATAAATAACAATAACAATAGGAAATAACAATATCAATAAGAAATAACAATAACAATAAGAAATAACAATAACTATAAGAAATAACACTAACAATAAGAAATAACAATAACAATAGGAAATAACAATACGAATAACAATAAGAAATAACAATAACAATAGGAAATAACAATAACAATAAGAAATAAAAATAAGAAATAACAATAACAATAAGAAATAACAATAACAAAAAGAAATAACAATAACAATAGGAAATAACAATAACAATAGGAAATAACAATAAGAAATAACAATAACAATAAGAAATAACAATAAAAATAAGAAATAACAATAACAATAAGAAATAACAATAACAATAAGAAAGAACAATAAGAAATAACAATAACAATAAGAAATATCAATAACAAAAAGAAATAACAATAATATTAAGAAATAACAATAACAATAAGAAATAACAATAACATTAAGAAATAACAATAACAATAAGAAATAACAATAACAATAAGAAATAACAATAACAATAAAAAAATAACAATAACAATAAGAAATAACAATAACAATAAGAAATAACAATAACAATAAGAAATAACAATAACTATAAGAAATAACAATAACTATAAGAAATAATAATAACAATAAGAAATAACAATAACAATAAGAAATAACAATAACAATAACAAATAACAATAACAATATGAAATAACAATAACAATAACAATAAGAAATAACAATAACAATAAGAAATAACAATAACAATAGGAAATAACAATAACAATAATAAATAACAATAACAATAAGAAATAACAATAAGAAATAACAATAAGAAATAACAATAACAATAAGAAATAACAATAACAATAAGAAATAACACTAACAATAAGAAATAACAATAATAATAAGATATAACAATAACAATATGAAATAACAATAACAATAAGAAATAACAATAACAATAATAAATAACAATAACAATAGTAAATAACAATAACAATAAGAAATAACAATAACAATTAGAAATAACAATAAAAATAAGAAACAACAATAAGAATAAGAAATAACAATAACAAAAAGAAATAACAATAACAATAAGTAGTAACAATAACAAATAGAAGTAACAATAACAATAGGAAATAACAATAACAATAAAAAATAACAATAACAATAAGAAATAACAATAACAATAAGAAATAACAATAACAATAAGAAAGAACAATAAAGAAATAACAATAACAATAAGAAATAACAATAACAATAAAAAATAATAATAACAATAAGAAATAACAATAACAATAGGAAATAACAATAACAATAATAAATAACAATAACAATAAGAAATAACAATAACAATAAGAAATAACAATAACAATAAGAACTAACAATAACAATAAGAAATAACACTAACAATAAGAAATAACAATAATAATAAGAAATAACAATAACAATAAGAAATAACAATAACAATAAGAAATAACAATAACAATAAAAAATAACAATAACAATAAGAAAGAACAATAACAATAAGAAATAACAATAACAATAATAAATAACAATAACAATAGGAAATAACAATATCAATAGGAAATAACAATAACAATAAGAAATAACAATAACTATAAGAAATAACAATAACAATAAGAAATAACAATAACAATAAGAAATAACAATAACAATAAGAAATAATAATAACAATAAGAAATAACAATAACAATAACAATAAGAAATAACTATAACAATAAGAAATAACAATAACAAAAAGAAATAACAATAACAGTAAGTAATAACAATAACAAAAAGAAGTAACAATAACAATAGAAAATAACAATAAAAATAAGAAATAACAATAACAATAAGAAATAACAATAACAATAAGAAATAACAATAATATTAAGAAATAACAATAACAATAACATTAAGAAATAACAATAACAATAAGAAATAACAATAACAATAAGAAATAACAATGACAATAAGAAATAACAATAACAATAAGAAATAACAATAACAATAAGAAATAACAATAACAATAAGAAATAACAATGACAATAAGAAATAACAATAACAATAAGAAATAACAATTACAATAAGAAATAACAATAACAATAAAAAATAACAATAACAATAAGAAATAACAGTAACAATAAGAAATTACAATAACAATAAAAAAATAACAATATCAATAAGAAATAACAAAAACAATAAGAAATAACAATAACAATAAGAAATAACAATAACAATAAGAAATAACAATAACAATAAGAAATAACAATAATATTAAGAAATAACAATAACAATAATAAATAACAATAACAATAAGAAATAACAATAACAATAAAAAACAACAATAACAATAAGAAATAACAATAACAATAAGAAATAACAATAACAATAAGAAATAACAATAACAATAAGAAATAACAATAACAATAAGAAATAACAATAACAATAAGAAATAACAATAACATTAAGAAATAACAATAACAATAAGAAATAACAATACGAATAACAATAAGAAATAACTATAACAATAAGAAATAACAATAACAATAAGAACTAACAATAACAATAGGAAATAACAATAACAATAAGAAATAACAATAACAATAAGAAATAACAATAACAATAAGAAATAACAATAACAATAAGAAATAACAATAACAATAAGAAATAACAATAACAATAAGAAATAACAATAACAAAAAGAAATAACAATAACAATAAGTAATAACAATAACAAAAATAAATAACAATAACAATAGGAAATAACAATAACAATAGGAAATAACAATAAGAAATAACAATAACAATAAGAAAGAACAATAAGAAATAACAATAACAATAAGAAATATCAATAACAAAAAGAAATAACAATAATATTAAGAAATAACAATAACAATAAGAAATAACAATAACATTAAGAAATAACAATAACAATAAGAAATAACAATAACAATAAGAAATAACAATAACAATAGGAAATAACAATAACAATAAAAATAACAATAACAATAAGAAATAACAATAAAAATAAGAAATAACAATAACTATAAGAAATAACAATAACAATAAGAAATAACAATAACAATAAGAAATAACAATAACAATAAGAAATAACAATAACAATAACAATAAGAAATAACAATAACAATAAGAAATAACAATAACAATAACAATAGGAAATAACAATAACAATAATAAATAACAATAACAATAAGAAATAACAATAACAATAAGAAATAACACTAACAATAAGAAATAACAATAATAATGAGAAATAACAATAACAATATGAAATAACAATAACAATAAGAAATAACAATAACAATAATAAATAACAATAACAATAGGAAATAACAATACCAATAAGAAATAACAATAACAATAAGAAATAACAATAACTATAAGAAATAACAATAACAATAAGAAATAACAATAATAATAAGAAATAACAATGACAATAAGAAATAACAATAACAATAAGAAATAACAATAACAATAAAAAATAGCAATAACAATAAGAAATAACAGTAACAATAAGAAATTACAATAACAATAAAAAAATAACAATAAAAATAAGAAATAACAAAAACAATAAGAAATAACAATAACAATAAGAAATAACAATAACAATAAGAAATAACAATAATATTAAGAAATAACAATAACAATAATAAATAACAATAACAATAAGAAATAACAATAACAATAAGAAACAACAATAACAATAAGAAATAACAATAACAATAAAAAATAACAATAACAATAAGAAATAACAATAACAATAAGAAATAACAATAACAATAAGAAATAACAATAACAATAAGAAATAACAATAACATTAAGAAATAACAATAACAATAAGAAATAAAAATAACAATAAGAAATAACAATACGAATAACAATAAGAAATAACAATAACAATGAGAAATAACAATAACAATAAGAAATAACAATAACAATAAGAAATAACCATAACAATAGGAAATAACAATAACAATAAGAAATAACAATAACAATAAGAAATAACAATAACAATAAGAAATAACAATAACAATAAGAAATAACAATAACAATAAGAAATAACAATAACAAAAAGAAATAACAATAACAATAAGTAATAACAATAACAAAAAGAAATAACAATAACAATAGGAAATAACAATAACAATAGGAAATAACAATAAGAAATAACAATAACAATAAGAAATAACAATAACAATAAGAAATAACAATAACAATGAGAAAGAACAATAAGAAATAAAAATAACAATAAGAAATAACAATAAGAAATAACAATAACAATAAGAAATAACAATAACAAAAAGAAATAACAATAACAAAAAGAAATAACAATAACAATAGGAAATAACAATAACAATAGGAAATAACAATAAGAAATAACAATAACAATAAGAAATAACAATAACAATAAGAAATAACAATAACAATGAGAAAGAACAATAAGAAATAACAATAACAATAAGAAATATCAATTACAAACAGAAATAACAATAACAATAAGAAATAACAATAACATTAAGAAATAACAATAACAATAAGAAATAACAATAACAATAAGAAATAACAATAACAATAGGAAATAACAATAACAATAAGAAATAACAATAACAATAAGAAATAACAATAACTATAAGAAATAACAATAACTATAAGAAATAACAATAACAATAAGAAATAACAATAACAATAAGAAATAACAATAACAATAAGAAATAACAATAACAATAAGAAATAACAATAACAATAAGAAATAACAATAACAATAACAATAAGAAATAACAATAACAATAACAATAAGAAATAACAATAACAATAAGAAATAACAATAACAATAAGAAATAACAATAACAATAGGAAATAACACTAAAAATAATAAATAACAATAACAATAAGAAATAACAATAAGAAATAACAATAACAATAAGAAATAACACTAACAATAAGAAATAACAATAATAATAAGAAATAACAATAACAATAAGAAATAACAATAACAATAAGAAATAACAATAACAATATGAAATAACAATAACAATAAGAAATAACAATATCAATAAGAAATAACAAAAACAATAAGAAATAACAATAACAATAAGAAATAACAATAACAATAAGAAATAACAATAAGAATAAGAAATAACAATAACAATAAGAAATAACAATAATATTAAGAAATAACAATAACAATAATAAATAACAATAACAATAAGAAACAACAATAACAATAAGAAATAACAATAACAATAAGAAATAACAATAACAATAAGAAATAACAATAACAATAAGAAATAACAATAACAATAAGAAATAACAATAACATTAAGAAATAACAATAACAATAAGAAATAAAAATAACAATAAGAAATAACAATACGAATAACAATAAGTAATAACAATAACAATAAGAAATAACAATAACAATAAGAAATAACAAAACAATTAAAAATAACAATAAGAAATAACAATAACAATAAGAAATAACAATAACAAAAAGAAATAACAATAACAATAGGAAATAACAATAACAATAGGAAATAACAATAAGAAATAACAATAACAATAAGAAATAACAATAAGAAATATCAATAACAAAAAGAAATAACAATAATATTAAGAAATAACAATAACAATAAGAAATAACAATAACATTAAGAAATAACAATAACAATAAGAAATAACAATAACAATAAGAAATAACAATAACAATAGGAAATAACAATAACAATAAGAAATAACAATAACAATAAGAAATAACAATAACTATAAGAAATAACAATAACTATAAGAAATAACAATAACAATAAGAAATAACAATAACAATAAGAAATAACAATAACAATAACAATAAGAAATAACAATAACAATAAGAAATAACAATAACAATAAGAAATAACAATAACAATAACAATAAGAAATAACAATAACAATAAGAAATAACAATAACAATAGGAAATAACACTAACAATAATAAATAACAATAACAATAAGAAATAACAATAACAATAAGAAATAACAATAACAATAAGAAATAACACTAACAATAAAAAATAACAATAATAATAAGAAATAACAATAACAATATGAAATAACAATAACAATAAGAAATAACAATAACAATAGGAAATAACAATAACAATAATAAATAACAATAACAATAAGAAATAACATTAACAATAAGAAATAACAATAACAATAAGAAATAACAATAACAATAAGAAATAACAATAAAAATAAGAAACAACAATAAGAATAAGAAATAACAATAACAAAAAGAAATAACAATAACAATAAGTAATAACAATAACAAAAAGAAGTAACAATAACAATAGGAAATAACAATAACAATAAGAAATAACAATAACAATAAGAAATAACAATAACAATAAAAAATAACAATAAAATTATTTTTATTTCTTATGAAATAACAATAACAATAAGAAATAACAATAACAATAAGAAATAACAATAACAATAATAAATAACAATAACAATAAGAAATAACAATAACAATAGGAAATAACAATAACAATAATAAATAGCAATAAGAAATAACAATAACAATAAGAAATAACAATATCAATAAGAAATAACAATAAGAAATAACAATAACAATAAGAACTAACAATAACAATAAGAAATAACAATAATAATAAGAAATAACAATAACAATAAGAAATAACAATGACAATAAGAAATAACAATAACAATAGGAAATAACAATAACAATAGGAAATAACAATAACAATAAGAAATAACAATAACAATAAGAAATAACAATAACAATAAGAAATAACAATAACAATAAGAAATAACAATAACAATAAGAAATAACAATAACAATAAGAAATAACAATAACAATAACAATAAGAAATAACAATAACAAAAAGAAATAACAATAAAAATAGGTAATAACAACAACAACAAAAATAACAATAACAATAGGAAATAACAATAACAATAAGAAATATCAATAACAAAAAGAAATAACAATAATATTAAGAAATAACAATAACAATAAGAAATAACAATAACATTAAGAAATAACAATAACAATAATAAATAACAATAACAATAAGAAATAACAATAGGAAATAACAATAACAATAAGAAGTAACAATAACAATAAGAAATAACACTAATAATAAGAAATAACAATAACTATAAGAAATAACAATAACAATAAGAAATAACAACAACAATAAGAAATAACAATAACAATAAGAAATAACAATAACAATAAGAAATAACAATAACAATAACAATAAGAAATAACAATAACATTAAGAAATAACAATAAGAAATAACAATGACAATAAGAAATAACAATAACAATAAGAAATAACAATAACTATAAGAAATAACAATAACAATAAGAAATAACAATAACAATAAGAAATAACAATAACAATAAGAAATAACAATAACAATAAGAAATAACAATAACAATAACAATAAGAAATAACAATAACAATAGGAAATAACAATAACAATAAGAAATAACAAAAAGAAATAACAATAAGAAATAACAATAACAATAAGAAATAACAATAACAATGAGAAATAACAATAACAATAGGAAATAACATTAACAATAAGAAATAACAATAAGAAATAACAATAACAAAAGGAAATAACAAAAACAATAAGTAATAAGAATAACGAAAAGAAATAACAATAACAATAAGAAATAACAATAGGAAATAACAATAACAATAAGAAATAACAATAACAATAAGAAATAACAATAACAATAAGAAATAACAATAACAATAAGAAATAACAATAACAATAAGAAATATCAATAACAAAAAGAAATAACAATAATATTAAGAAATAACAATAACAATAAGAAATAACAATAACATTAAGAAATAACAATAACAATAAGAAATAACAATAACAATAAGAAATAACAATAACTATAAGAAATAACAATAACTATAAGAAATAACAATAACAATAAGAAATAACAATAACAATAAGAAATAACAATAACAATAACAATAAGAAATAACAATAACAATAACAATAAGAAATAACAATAACAATAAGAAATAACAATAACAATAAGAAATAACAATAACAATAGGAAATAACACTAAAAATAATAAATAACAATAACAATAAGAAATAACAATAAGAAATAACAATAACAATAAGAAATAACACTAACAATAAAAAATAACAATAATAATAAGAAATAACAATAACAATATGAAATAACAATAACAATAAGAAATAACAATAACAATAGGAAATAACAATAACAATAATAAATAACAATAAGAAATAACAATAACAATAAGAAATAAGAATAACAATAAGAAATAACAATAACAATAAGAAATAATAATAAAAATAAAAAACAACAATAAGAATAAGAAATAACAATAACAAAAAGAAATAACGATAACAATAAGTAATAACAATAACAAAAAGAAGTAACAATAACAATGGGAAATAACAATAACAATAAGAAATAACAATAACAATAAGAAATAACAATAACAATAAGGAATAACAATAACAATAAAAAATAACAATAAAAATAAGAAATAACAATAACAATAAGAAAGAACAATAAAGAAATAACAATAACAATAAGAAATAACAATAACAATAAGAAATAACAATAACAATAATAAATAACAATAACAATAAGGAATAACAATAACAATAGGAAATAACAATAACAATAATAAATAGCAATAAGAAATAACAATAACAATAAGAAATAACAATATCAATAAGAAATAACAATAAGAAATAACAATAACAATAAGAACTAACAATAACAATAAGAAATAACAATAATAATAAGAAATAACAATAACAATAAGAAATAACAATAACAATATGAAATAACAATAACAATAAGAAATAACAACAACAATAATAAATAACAATAACAATAAGAAATAACAATAACAATAAGAAAGAACAATAAGAAATAACAATAACATTAAGAAATAACAATAACAATAAGAAATAACAATAACAATAAGAAATAACAATACGAATAATAATAAGAAATAACAATGACAATGAGAAATAACAATAACAATAAGAAATAACAATAACAATAGGAAATAACAATAACAATAAGAAATAACAATAACAATAAGAAATAACAATAACAATAAGAAATAACAATAACAATAAGAAATAACAATAACAATAAGATATAACAATAACAATAAGAAATAACAATAACAATAAGAAATAACAATAACAATAACAATAAGAAATAACAATAACAAAAAGAAATAACAATAAAAATAAGTAATAACAATAACAAAAAGAAATAACAATAACAATAGGAAATAACAATAACAATAAGAAATAACAATAACAATAAGAAATATCAATAACAAAAAGAAATAACAATAATATTAAGAAATAACAATAACAATAAGAAATAACAATAACATTAAGAAATAACAATAACAATAAGAAATAACAATAACAATAAGAAATAACAATAACAATAGGAAATAACAATAACAATAAGAAGTAACAATAACAATAAGAAATAACACTAATAATAAGAAATAACAATAACTATAAGAAATAACAATAACAATAAGAAATAACAACAACAATAAGAAATAACAATAAGAAATAACAATAACAATAACAATAAGAAATAACAATAACAATAATAAATAACAATAACATTAAGAAATAACAATAAGAAATAACAATGACAATAAGAAATAACAATAACAATAAGAAATAACAATAACTATAAGAAATAACAATAACAATAAGAAATAACAACAACAATAAGAAATAACAATAAGAATAAGAAATAACAATAACAATAAGAAATAACAATAACAATAAGAAATAACAATAACAATAAGAAATAACAATAACAATAAGAAATAACAATAACAATAACAATAAGAAATAACAATAACAATAGGAAATAACAATAACAATAAGAAATAACAAAAAGAAATAACAATAAGAAATAACAATAACAATAAGAAATAACAATAACAATGAGAAATAACAATAACAATAGGAAATAACAATAACAATAAGAAATAACAATAAGAAATAACAATAACAATAAGAAATAACAATAACAATAAGAAATATCAATAACAAAAAGAAATAACAATAATATTAAGAAATAACAATAACAATAAGAAATAACAATAACATTAAGAAATAACAATAACAATAAGAAATAACAATAACAGTAAGAAATAACAATAACAATAGGAAATAACATTAACAATAATAAATAACAATAACAATAAGAAATAACAATAACAATAAGAAATAACAATAACAATAAGAAATAACACTAACAATAAGAAATAAAAATAACTATAAGAAATAACAATAACAATAAGGAATAACAATAACAATAACAATAAGAAATAACAATAACAATAAGGAATAACAATAACAATAAGAAATAACAATAACAATAAGAAATAACAATAACAATAGGAAATAACAATAATAATAATAAATAACAATAACATTAAAAAATAACAATAAGAAATAACAATAACAATAAGAAATAACACTCACAATAAGAAACAACAATAATTATAAGAAATAACAATAACAATATGAAATAACAATAACAATAAGAAATAACAATAACAATAATAAATAACAATAACAATAAGAAATAACAATAAAAATAAGAAATAACAATATCAATAAGAAATAACAATAACTATAAGAAATAACAATAACAATAAGAAATAACAATAACAATAAGCAATAACAATAACAATAAGAAATAACAATAACAATAAGAAACAACAATAACAATAAGAAACAACAATAAGAATAAGAAATAACAATAACAATAAGTAATAACAATAACAAAAAGAAGTAACAATAACAATAAGAAATAACAATAACAATAAGAAATAACAATAACAATAAGAAAGAATAATAAAGAAATAACAATAACAATAAGAAATAACAATAATATTAAGAAATAACAATAACATTAAGAAATAACAATAACAATAAGAAATAACAATAACAATAAGAAATAACAATAACAATAAGAAATAACAATAACAATAGGAAATAACAATAACAATAAGAAATAACAATAACAATAAGAAATAACAATAACAATAAGAAATAACAATAACAATAAGAAATAACAATAACAATAGGAAATAACAATAACAATAATAAATAACAATAACAATAAGAAATAACAATAACAATAAGAAATAACAATAAGAAATAACAAAAATAATAAGAAATAACAATAACAATAAGAAATAACAATAACAATATGAAATAACAATAACAATAAGAAATAACAATAACAATAATAAATAACAATAACAATAGGAAATAACAATATCAATAAGAAATAACAATAACAATAAGAAATAACAATAACTATAAGAAATAACACTAACAATAAGAAATAACAATAACAATAAGAAATAACAATAACAATAAGAAATAACAATAACAATAAGAAATAACAATAACAAAAAGAAATAACAATAACAAAAAGAAATAACAATAACAGTAAGTAATAACAATAACAAAAAGAAGTAACAATAACAATAGGAAATAACAATAACAATAAGAGATAACAATAACAATAAGAAATAACAATAACAATAAGAAATAACAATAACAATAATAAATAACATTAACATTAAGAAATAACAATAACAATAAGAAATAACAATGACAATAAGAAATAACAATAACAGTAAGAAATAACAATGACAATAAGAAATAACAATGACAATAAGAAATAACAATAAGAAATAACAATAACAATAAAAAATAACAATAACAATAAGAAATAACAGTAACAATAAGAAATTACAATAACAATAAAAAAATAACAATAACAATAAGAAATAACAATATCAATAAGAAATAACAAAAACAATAAGAAATAACAATAACAATAAGAAATAACAATAATATTAAGAAATAACAATAACAATAATAAATAACAATAACAATAAGAAATAACAATAACAATAAGAAATAACAATAACAATAAGAAACAACAATAACAATAAGAAATAACAATAACAATAAGAAATAACAATAACAATAAGAAATAACAATAACAATAAGAAATAACAATAACAATAAGAAATAACAATAACATTAAGAAATAACAATAACAATAAGAAATAAAAATAACAATAAGAAATAACAATACGAATAACAATAAGAAATAACAATAACAATAAGAAATAACAATAACAATAGGAAATAACAATAACAATAAGAAATAACAATAAGAAATAACAATAACAATAGGAAAATAACAATAACAATAGGAAATAACAATAAGAAATAACAATAACAATAAGAAATAACAATAACAATAAGAAAGAACAATAAGAAATAACAATAACAATAAGAAATATCAATAACAAAAAGAAATAACAATAACAATAAGAAATAACAATAACAATAAGAAATAACAATAACAATAAGAAATAACAATAACAATAGGAAATAACAATAACAATAAGAAATAACAATAACAATAAGAAATAACAATAACAATAAGAAATAACAATAACAATAAGAAACAACAATAACAATAAGAAACAACAATAAGAATAAGAAATAACAATAACAATAAGTAATAACAATAACAAAAAGAAGTAACAATAACAATAAGAAATAACAATAACATTAAGAAATAACAATAACAATAAGAAATAACAATAACAATAAGAAAGAACAATAAAGAAATAACAATAACAATAAGAAATAACAATAATATTAAGAAATAACAATAACATTAAGAAATAACAATAACAATAAGAAATAACAATAACAATAAGAAATAACAATAACAATAGGAAATAACAATAACAATAAGAAATAACAATAACAATAAGAAATAACAATAACAATAAGAAATAACAATAACAATAAGAAATAACAATAACAATAAGAAATAACAATAACAATAGGAAATAACAATAACAATAATAAATAACAATAACAATAAGAAATAACAATAACAATAAGAAATAACAATAACAATAAGAAAAAACAATAAGAAATAACAATAATAATAAGAAATAACAATAACAATAAGAAATAACAATAACAATATGAAATAACAATAACAATAAGAAATAACAATAACAATAATAAATAACAATAACAATAGGAAATAACAATATCAATAGGAAATAACAATAACAATAAGAAATAACAATAACTATAAGAAATAACACTAACAATAAGAAATAACAATAACAATAGGAAATAACAATACGAATAACAATAAGAAATAACAATAACAATAGGAAATAACAATAACAATAAGAAATAAAAATAAGAAATAACAATAACAATAAGAAATAACAATAACAAAAAGAAATAACAATAACAATAGGAAATAACAATAACAATAGGAAATAACAATAAGAAATAACAATAACAATAAGAAATAACAATAACAATAAGAAAGAACAATAAGAAATAAAAATAACAATAAGAAATATCAATTACAAAAAGAAATAACAATAATATTAAGAAATAACAATAACAATAAGAAATAACAATAACATTAAGAAATAACAATAACAATAAGAAATAACAATAACAATAAGAAATAACAATAACAATAAAAAAATAACAATAACAATAAGAAATAACAATAACAATAAGAAATAACAATAACAATAAGAAATAACAATAACTATAAGAAATAACAATACTATAAGAAATAATAATAACAATAAGAAATAACAATAACAATAATAAATAACAATAACAATAGGAAATAACAATAACAATAAGAAATAACAATAACAATTAGAAATAACAATAAAAATAAGAAACAACAATAAGAATAAGAAATAACAATAACAAAAAGAAATAACAATAACAATAAGTAGTAACAATAACAAATAGAAGTAACAATAACAATAGGAAATAACAATAACAATAAAAAATAACAATAACAATAAGAAATAACAATAACAATAAGAAATAACAATAACAATAAGAAAGAACAATAAAGAAATAACAATAACAATAAGAAATAACAATAACAATAAGAAATAACAATAACAATAAAAAATAATAATAACAATAAGAAATAACAATAACAATAGGAAATAACAATAACAATAATAAATAACAATAACAATAAGAAATAACAATAACAATAAGAAATAACAATAACAATAAGAAATAACAATAACAATAAGAACTAACAATAACAATAAGAAATAACACTAACAATAAGAAATAACAATAATAATAAGAAATAACAATAACAATAAGAAATAACAATAACAATAAGAAATAACAATAACAATAAAAAATAACAATAACAATAAGAAAGAACAATAACAATAAGAAATAACAATAACAATAATAAATAACAATAACAATAGGAAATAACAATATCAATAGGAAATAACAATAACAATAAGAAATAACAATAACTATAAGAAATAACAATAACAATAAGAAATAACAATAACAATAAGAAATAATAATAACAATAAGAAATAACAATAACAATAACAATAAGAAATAACTATAACAATAAGAAATAACAATAACAAAAAGAAATAACAATAACAGTAAGTAATAACAATAACAAAAAGAAGTAACAATAACAATAGGAAATAACAATAAAAATAAGAAATAACAATAACAATAAGAAATAACAATAACAATAAGAAATAACAATAATATTAAGAAATAACAATAACAATAAGAAATAACAATAACAATAAGAAATAACAATGACAATAAGAAATAACAATAACAATAAGAAATAACAATAACAATAAGAAATAACAATAACAATAAGAAATAACAATGACAATAAGAAATAACAATAACAATAAGAAATAACAATTACAATAAGAAATAACAATAACAATAAAAAATAACAATAACAATAAGAAATAACAGTAACAATAAGAAATTACAATAACAATAAAAAAATAACAATATCAATAAGAAATAACAAAAACAATAAGAAATAACAATAACAATAAGAAATAACAATAACAATAAGAAATAACAATAACAATAAGAAATAACAATAACAATAAGAAATAACAATAACAATAAGAAATAACAATAATATTAAGAAATAACAATAACAATAATAAATAACAATAACAATAAGAAATAACAATAACAATAAAAAACAACAATAACAATAAGAAATAACAATAACAATAAGAAATAACAATAACAATAAGAAATAACAATAACAATAAGAAATAACAATAACAATAAGAAATAACAATAACAATAAGAAATAACAATAACATTAAGAAATAACAATAACAATAAGAAATAAAAATAACAATAAGAAATAACAATACGAATAACAATAAGAAATAACTATAACAATAAGAAATAACAATAACAATAAGAACTAACAATAACAATAGGAAATAACAATAACAATAAGAAATAACAATAACAATAAGAAATAACAATAACAATAAGAAATAACAATAACAATAAGAAATAACAATAACAATAAGAAATAACAATAACAATAAGAAATAACAATAACAAAAAGAAATAACAATAACAATAAGTAATAACAATAACAAAAATAAATAACAATAACAATAGGAAATAACAATAACAATAGGAAATAACAATAAGAAATAACAATAACAATAAGAAAGAACAATAAGAAATAACAATAACAATAAGAAATATCAATAACAAAAAGAAATAACAATAATATTAAGAAATAACAATAACAATAAGAAATAACAATAACATTAAGAAATAACAATAACAATAAGAAATAACAATAACAATAAGAAATAACAATAACAATAGGAAATAACAATAACAATAAAAATAACAATAACAATAAGAAATAACAATAAAAATAAGAAATAACAATAACTATAAGAAATAACAATAACAATAAGAAATAACAATAACAATAAGAAATAACAATAACAATAAGAAATAACAATAACAATAAGAAATAACAATAACAATAACAATAAGAAATAACAATAACAATAAGAAATAACAATAACAATAACAATAGGAAATAACAATAACAATAATAAATAACAATAACAATAAGAAATAACAATAACAATAAGAAATAACACTAACAATAAGAAATAACAATAATAATGAGAAATAACAATAACAATATGAAATAACAATAACAATAAGAAATAACAATAACAATAATAAATAACAATAACAATAGGAAATAACAATACCAATAAGAAATAACAATAACAATAAGAAATAACAATAACTATAAGAAATAACAATAACAATAAGAAATAACAATAATAATAAGAAATAACAATGACAATAAGAAATAACAATAACAATAAGAAATAACAATAACAATAAAAAATGGCAATAACAATAAGAAATAACAGTAACAATAAGAAATTACAATAACAATAAAAAAATAACAATAACAATAAGAAATAACAAAAACAATAAGAAATAACAATAACAATAAGAAATAACAATAACAATAAGAAATAACAATAACAATAAGAAATAACAATAATATTAAGAAATAACAATAACAATAATAAATAACAATAACAATAAGAAATAACAATAACAATAAGAAACAACAATAACAATAAGAAATAACAATAACAATAAAAAATAACAATAACAATAAGAAATAACAATAACAATAAGAAATAACAATAACAATAAGAAATAACAATAACAATAAGAAATAACAATAACATTAAGAAATAACAATAACAATAAGAAATAAAAATAACAATAAGAAATAACAATACGAATAACAATAAGAAATAACAATAACAATGAGAAATAACAATAACAATAAGAAATAACAATAACAATAAGAAATAACCATAACAATAGGAAATAACAATAACAATAAGAAATAACAATAACAATAAGAAATAACAATAACAATAAGAAATAACAATAACAATAAGAAATAACAATAACAAAAAGAAATAACAATAACAATAAGTAATAACAATAACAAAAAGAAATAACAATAACAATAGGAAATAACAATAACAATAGGAAATAACAATAAGAAATAACAATAACAATAAGAAATAACAATAACAATAAGAAATAACAATAACAATAAGAAATAACAATAACAATGAGAAAGAACAATAAGAAATAAAAATAACAATAAGAAATAACAATACGAATAACAATAAGAAATAACAATAACAATAAGAAATAACAATAACAATAAGAAATAACAATAACAAAAAGAAATAACAATAACAATAAGTAATAACAATAACAAAAAGAAATAACAATAACAATAGGAAATAACAATAACAATAGGAAATAACAATAAGAAATAACAATAACAATAAGAAATAACAATAACAATAAGAAATAACAATAACAATGAGAAAGAACAATAAGAAATAACAATAACAATGAGAAAGAACAATAAGAAATAACAATAACAATAAGAAATATCAATTACAAAAAGAAATAACAATAACAATAAGAAATAACAATAACAATAAGAAATAACAATAACAATAGGAAATAACAATAACAATAAGAAATAACAATAACAATAAGAAATAACAATAACTATAAGAAATAACAATAACTATAAGAAATAACAATAACAATAAGAAATAACAATAACAATAAGAAATAACAATAACAATAAGAAATAACAATAACAATAAGAAATAACAATAACAATAAGAAATAACAATAACAATAACAATAAGAAATAACAATAACAATAATAAATAACAATAACAATAAGAAATAACAATAACAATAAGAAATAACAATAACAATAAGAAATAACACTAATAATAAGAAATAACAATAATAATAAGAAATAACAATAATAATAAGAAATAACAATAACAATATGAAATAACAATAACAATAAGAAATAACAATAACAATAATAAATAACAATAACAATAGGAAATAACAATACCAATAAGAAATAACAATAAAAATAAGAAATAACAATAACTATAAGAAATAACAATAACAATAAGAAATAACAATAGTAATAAGAAATAACAATAACAATAAGAAATAACAATAACAATAAGAAATAACAATAACAATAAGAAATAACAATAAGAAATAACAATAAAAATAAGAAACAACAATAAGAATAAGAAATAACAATAACAAAAAGAAATAACAATAACAATAAGAAATAACAATAACAATAAGAAATAACAATAACAATAAGAAATAACAATAACAATAAGAAATAACAATAACAATAAGAAATAACAATAACAATAGGAAATAACAATAACAATAATAAATAACAATAACAATAAGAAATAACAATAACAATAAGAAATAACAATAACAATAAGAAATAACACTAATAATAAGAAATAACAATAATAATAAGAAATAACAATAACAATATGAAATAACAATAACAATAAGAAATAACAATAACAATAATAAATAACAATAACAATAGGAAATAACAATACCAATAAGAAATAACAATAACAATAAGAAATAACAATAACTATAAGAAATAACAATAACAATAAGAAATAACAATAATAATAAGAAATAACAATAACAATAAGAAATAACAATAACAATAAGAAATAACAATAACAATAAGAAACAACAATAACAATAAGAAATAACAATAACAATAAGAAATAACGATAACAATAAGAAATAACAATAACAATAAGAAATAACAATAACAATAAGAAATAACAATAACAATAAGAAATAACAATAACATTAAGAAATAACAATAACAATAAGAAATAAAAATAACAATAAGAAATAACAATACGAATAACAAAAAGAAATAACAATAACAATGAGAAATAACAATAACAATAAGAAATAACAATAACAATAAGAAATAACCATAACAATAGGAAAGAACAATAACAATAAGAAATAACAAAAACAATAAGAAATAACAATAACAATAAGAAATAACAATAACAATAAGAAATAACAATAACAATAAGAAATAACAATAACAAAAAGAAATAACAATAACAATAAGTAATAACAATAACAAAAAGAAATAACAATAACAATAGGAAATAACAATAACAATAGGAAATAACAATAAGAAATAACAATAACAATAAGAAATAACAATAACAATGAGAAAGAACAATAAGAAATAACAATAACAATAAGAAATATCAATTACAAAAAGAAATAACAATAACAATAAGAAATAACAATAACATTAAGAAATAACAATAACAATAAAAAATAACAATAACAATAAGAAATAACAATAACAATAGGAAATAACAATAACAATAAGAAATAACAATAACAATAAGAAATAACAATAACTATAAGAAATAACAATAACTATAAGAAATAACAATAACAATAAGAAATAACAATAACAATAAGAAATAACAATAACAATAAGAAATAACAATAACAATAAGAAATAACAATAACAATAACAATAAGAAATAACAATAACAATAGGAAATAACAATAACAATAATAAATAACAATAACAATAAGAAATAACAATAACAATAAGAAATAACAATAACAATAAGAAATAACACTAATAATAAGAAATAACAATAATAATAAGAAATAACAATAACAATATGAAATAACAATAACAATAAGAAATAACAATAACAATAATAAATAACAATAACAATAGGAAATAACAATACCAATAAGAAATAACAATAACAATAAGAAATAACAATAACTATAAGAAATAACAATAACAATAAGAAATAACAATAATAATAAGAAATAACAATAACAATAAGAAATAACAATAACAATAAGAAATAACAATAACAATAAGAAATAACAATAACAATAAGAAATAACAATAAGAAATAACAATAAAAATAAGAAACAACAATAAGAATAAGAAATAACAATAACAAAAAGAAGTAACAATAACAATAGGAAATAACAATAACAATAAGAAATAACAATAACAATAAGAAATAACAATAACAATAAGAAATAACAATAACAATAAGAAATAACAATAACAATAAGAAAGAACAATAAAGAAATAACAATAATAAATAACAATAACAATAAGAAATAACAATAACAATAGGAAATAACAATAACAATAATAAATAACAATAACAATAAGAAATAACAATAACAATAAGAAATAACAATAACAATAAGAAATAACAATAACAATAAGAAATAGCAATAAGAAATAACAATAACAATAAGAACTAACAATAACAATAAGAAATAACACTAACAATAAGAAATAACAATAATAATAAGAAATAACAATAACAATAAGAAATAACAATAACAATAAGAAATAACAATAACAATAAGAAATAATAATAACAATAACAATAAGAAATAACTATAACAATAAGAAATAACTATAACAATAAGAAATAACAATAACTAAAAGAAATGACAATAACAGTAAGTAATAACAATAACAAAAAGAAGTAACAATAACAATAGGAAATAACAATAACAATAAGAAATAACAATAACAATAAGAAATAACAATAATATTAAGAAATAACCATAACAATAATAAATAACAATAACATTAAGAAATAAAAATAACAATAAGAAATAACAATAACAATAAGAAATAACAATGACAATAAGAAATAACAATAACAATAAGAAATAACAATAACAATAAGAAATAACAATAACAATAAGAAATAACAATGACAATAAGAAATAACAATAACAATAAGAAATAACAATTACAATAAGAAATAACAATAACAATAAAAAATAACAATAACAATAAGAAATAACAGTAACAATAAGAAGTTACAATAACAATAAAAAAATAACAATATCAATAAGAAATAACAAAAACAATAAGAAATAACAATAACAATAAGAAATAACAATAACAATAAGAAATAACAATAACAATAAGAAATAACAATAATATTAAGAAATAACAATAACAATAAGAAATAACAATAACAATAAAAAACAACAATAACAATAATAAATAACAATAACAATAAGAAATAACAATAACAATAAGAAATAACAATAACAATAAGAAATAACAATAACAATAAGAAATAACAATAACAATAAGAAATAACAATAACATTAAGAAATAACAATAACAATAAGAAATAACAATACGAATAACAATAAGAAATAACAATAACAATAAGAAATAACTATAACAATAAGAAATAACAATAACAATAAGAAATAACAATAACAATAAGAAATAACAATAACAATAGGAAATAACAATAACAATAAGAAATAACAATAACAATAAGAAATAACAATAACAATAAGAAATAACAATAACAATAAGAAATAACAATAACAATAAGAAATAACAATAACAATAAGAAATAACAATAACAAAAAGAAATAACAATAACAATAAGTAATAACAATAACAAAAAGAAATAACAATAACAATAGGAAATAACAATAAGAAATAACAATAACAATAAGAAAGAACAATAAGAAATAACAATAACAATAAGAAATATCAATAACAAAAAGAAATAACAATAATATTAAGAAATAACACTAACAACAAGAAATAACAATAACATTAAGAAATAACAATAACAATAAGAAATAACAATAACAAAAAGAAATAACAATAACAATAAGAAATAACAATAACAAAAAGAAATAACAATAACAATAAGTAATAACAATAACAAAAAGAAATAACAATAACAATAGGAAATAACAATAACAATAGGAAATAACAATAAGAAATAACAATAACAATAAGAAATAACAATAACAATAAGAAATAACAATAACAATGAAAAAGAACAATAAGAAATAACAATAACATTAAGAAATAACAATAACAATAAAAAATAACAATAACAATAAGAAATAACAATAACAATAGGAAATAACAATAACAATAAGAAATAACAATAACAATAAGAAATAACAATAACAATAAGAAATAACAATAACAATAAGAAATAACACTAATAATAAGAAATAACAATAATAATAAGAAATAACAATAACAATATGAAATAACAATAACAATAAGAAATAACAATAACAATAATAAATAACAATAACAATAGGAAATAACAATACCAATAAGAAATAACAATAAAAATAAGAAATAACAATAACTATAAGAAATAACAATAACAATAAGAAATAACAATAGTAATAAGAAATAACAATAACAATAAGAAATAACAATAACAATAAGAAATAACAATAACAATAAGAAATAACAATAAGAAATAACAATAAAAATAAGAAACAACAATAAGAATAAGAAATAACAATAACAAAAAGAAATAACAATAACAATAAGAAATAACAATAACAATAAGAAATAACAATAACAATAAGAAATAACAATAACAATAAGAAATAACACTAATAATAAGAAATAACAATAATAATAAGAAATAACAATAACAATATGAAATAACAATAACAATAAGAAATAACAATAACAATAATAAATAACAATAACAATAGGAAATAACAATACCAATAAGAAATAACAATAACAATAAGAAATAACAATAACTATAAGAAATAACAATAACAATAAGAAATAACAATAATAATAAGAAATAACAATAACAATAAGAAATAACAATAACAATAAGAAATAACAATAACAATAAGAAACAACAATAACAATAAGAAATAACAATAACAATAAGAAATAACGATAACAATAAGAAATAACAATAACAATAAGAAATAACAATAACAATAAGAAATAACAATAACAATAAGAAATAACAATAACATTAAGAAATAACAATAACAATAAGAAATAAAAATAACAATAAGAAATAACAAAAACAATAAGAAATAACAATAACAATAAGAAATAACAATAACAATAAGAAATAACAATAACAATAAGAAATAACAATAACAAAAAGAAATAACAATAACAATAAGTAATAACAATAACAAAAAGAAATAACAATAACAATAGGAAATAACAATAACAATAGGAAATAACAATAAGAAATAACAATAACAATAAGAAATAACAATAACAATGAGAAAGAACAATAAGAAATAACAATAACAATAAGAAATATCAATTACAAAAAGAAATAACAATAACAATAAGAAATAACAATAACATTAAGAAATAACAATAACAATAAAAAATAACAATAACAATAAGAAATAACAATAACAATAGGAAATAACAATAACAATAAGAAATAACAATAACAATAAGAAATAACAATAACTATAAGAAATAACAATAACTATAAGAAATAACAATAACAATAAGAAATAACAATAACAATAAGAAATAACAATAACAATAAGAAATAACAATAACAATAAGAAATAACAATAACAATAACAATAAGAAATAACAATAACAATAGGAAATAACAATAACAATAATAAATAACAATAACAATAAGAAATAACAATAACAATAAGAAATAACAATAACAATAAGAAATAACACTAATAATAAGAAATAACAATAATAATAAGAAATAACAATAACAATATGAAATAACAATAACAATAAGAAATAACAATAACAATAATAAATAACAATAACAATAGGAAATAACAATACCAATAAGAAATAACAATAACAATAAGAAATAACAATAACTATAAGAAATAACAATAACAATAAGAAATAACAATAATAATAAGAAATAACAATAACAATAAGAAATAACAATAACAATAAGAAATAACAATAACAATAAGAAATAACAATAACAATAAGAAATAACAATAAGAAATAACAATAAAAATAAGAAACAACAATAAGAATAAGAAATAACAATAACAAAAAGAAGTAACAATAACAATAGGAAATAACAATAACAATAAGAAATAACAATAACAATAAGAAATAACAATAACAATAAGAAATAACAATAACAATAAGAAATAACAATAACAATAAGAAAGAACAATAAAGAAATAACAATAATAAATAACAATAACAATAAGAAATAACAATAACAATAGGAAATAACAATAACAATAATAAATAACAATAACAATAAGAAATAACAATAACAATAAGAAATAACAATAACAATAAGAAATAACAATAACAATAAGAAATAGCAATAAGAAATAACAATAACAATAAGAACTAACAATAACAATAAGAAATAACACTAACAATAAGAAATAACAATAATAATAAGAAATAACAATAACAATAAGAAATAACAATAACAATAAGAAATAACAATAACAATAAGAAATAATAATAACAATAACAATAAGAAATAACTATAACAATAAGAAATAACTATAACAATAAGAAATAACAATAACTAAAAGAAATGACAATAACAGTAAGTAATAACAATAACAAAAAGAAGTAACAATAACAATAGGAAATAACAATAACAATAAGAAATAACAATAATATTAAGAAATAACAATAACAATAATAAATAACAATAACATTAAGAAATAAAAATAACAATAAGAAATAACAATAACAATAAGAAATAACAATGACAATAAGAAATAACAATAACAATAAGAAATAACAATAACAATAAGAAATAACAATAACAATAAGAAATAACAATGACAATAAGAAATAACAATAACAATAAGAAATAACAATTACAATAAGAAATAACAATAACAATAAAAAATAACAATAACAATAAGAAATAACAGTAACAATAAGAAGTTACAATAACAATAAAAAAATAACAATATCAATAAGAAATAACAAAAACAATAAGAAATAACAATAACAATAAGAAATAACAATAACAATAAGAAATAACAATAACAATAAGAAATAACAATAACAATAAGAAATAACAATAATATTAAGAAATAACAATAACAATAAGAAATAACAATAACAATAAAAAACAACAATAACAATAATAAATAACAATAACAATAAGAAATAACAATAACAATAAGAAATAACAATAACAATAAGAAATAACAATAACAATAAGAAATAACAATAACAATAAGAAATAACAATAACATTAAGAAATAACAATAACAATAAGAAATAACAATACGAATAACAATAAGAAATAACAATAACAATAAGAAATAACTATAACAATAAGAAATAACAATAACAATAAGAAATAACAATAACAATAAGAAATAACAATAACAATAGGAAATAACAATAACAATAAGAAATAACAATAACAATAAGAAATAACAATAACAATAAGAAATAACAATAACAATAAGAAATAACAATAACAATAAGAAATAACAATAACAATAAGAAATAACAATAACAAAAAGAAATAACAATAACAATAAGTAATAACAATAACAAAAAGAAATAACAATAACAATAGGAAATAACAATAAGAAATAACAATAACAATAAGAAAGAACAATAAGAAATAACAATAACAATAAGAAATATCAATAACAAAAAGAAATAACAATAATATTAAGAAATAACACTAACAACAAGAAATAACAATAACATTAAGAAATAACAATAACAATAAGAAATAACAATAACAAAAAGAAATAACAATAACAATAAGAAATAACAATAACAAAAAGAAATAACAATAACAATAAGTAATAACAATAACAAAAAGAAATAACAATAACAATAGGAAATAACAATAACAATAGGAAATAACAATAAGAAATAACAATAACAATAAGAAATAACAATAACAATAAGAAATAACAATAACAATGAAAAAGAACAATAAGAAATAACAATAACATTAAGAAATAACAATAACAATAAAAAATAACAATAACAATAAGAAATAACAATAACAATAGGAAATAACAATAACAATAAGAAATAACAATAACAATAAGAAATAACAATAACTATAAGAAATAACAATAACAATAAGAAATAACAATAACAATAACAATAAGAAATAACAATAACAATAGGAAATAACAATAACAATAATAAATAACAATAACAATAAGAAATAACAATAACAATAAGAAATAACAATAACAATAAGAAATAACACTAATAATAAGAAATAACAATAATAATAAGAAATAACAATAATAATAAGAAATAACAATAACAATAAGAAATAACAATAACAATAAGAAATAACAATAACAATAACAATAAGAAATAACAATAACAATAGGAAATAACAATAACAATAATAAATAACAATAACAATAAGAAATAACAATAACAATAGGAAATAACAATAACAATAGGAAATAACAATAAGAAATAACAATAACAATAAGAAATAACAATAACAATAAGAAATAACAATAACAATGAGAAAGAACAATAAGAAATAACAATAACAATAAGAAATATCAATTACAAAAAGAAATAACAATAACAATAAGAAATAACAATAACATTAAGAAATAACAATAACAATAAAAAATAACAATAACAATAAGAAATAACAATAACAATAGGAAATAACAATAACAATAAGAAATAACAATAACAATAAGAAATAACAATAACTATAAGAAATAACAATAACTATAAAAAATAACAATAACAATAAGAAATAACAATAACAATAAGAAATAACAATAACAATAAGAAGTAACAATAACAATAAGAAATAACAATAACAATAACAATAAGAAATAACAATAACAATAGGAAATAACAATAACAATAATAAATAACAATAACAATAAGAAATAACAATAACAATAAGAAATAACAATAACAATAAGAAATAACACTAATAATAAGAAATAACAATAATAATAAGAAATAACAATAACAATATGAAATAACAATAACAATAAGAAATAACAATAACAATAATAAATAACAATAACAATAGGAAATAACAATACCAATAAGAAATAACAATAACAATAAGAAATAACAATAACTATAAGAAATAACAATAACAATAAGAAATAACAATAATAATAAGAAATAACAATAACAATAAGAAATAACAATAACAATAAGAAATAACAATAACAATAAGAAATAACAATAACAATAAGAAATAACAATAAGAAATAACAATAAAAATAAGAAACAACAATAAGAATAATAAATAACAATAACAAAAAGAAGTAACAATAACAATAGGAAATAACAATAACAATAAGAAATAACAATAAGAATAAGAAATAACAATAACAATAAGAAATAACAATAACAATAAGAAATAACAATAACAATAAGAAAGAACAATAAAGAAATAACAATAATAAATAACAATAACAATAAGAAATAACAATAACAATAGGAAATAACAATAACAATAATAAATAACAATAACAATAAGAAATAACAATAACAATAAGAAATAACAATAACAATAAGAAATAACAATAACAATAAGAAATAACAATAAGAAATAACAATAACAATAAGAACTAACAATAACAATAAGAAATAACACTAACAATAAGAAATAACAATAATAATAAGAAATAACAATAACAATAAGAAATAACAATAACAATAAGAAATAACAATAACAATAAGAAATAATAATAACAATAATAAATAACAATAACAATAACAATAAGAAATAACTATAACAATAAGAAATAACTATAACAATAAGAAATAACAATAACTAAAAGAAATAACAATAACTGTAAGTAATAACAATAACAAAAAGAAGTAACAATAACAATAGGAAATAACAATAACAATAAGAAATAACAATAACAATAAGAAATAACAATAATATTAAGAAATAACAATAACATTAATAAATAACAATAACATTAAGAAATAAAAATAACAATAAGAAATAACAATAACAATAAGAAATAACAATGACAATAAGAAATAACAATAACAATAAGAAATAACAATAACAATAAGAAATAACAATAACAATAAGAAATAACAATGACAATAAGAAATAACAATAACAATAAGAAATAACAATTACAATAAGAAATAACAATAACAATAAAAAATAACAATAACAATAAGAAATAACAGTAACAATAAGAAGTTACAATAACAATAAAAAAATAACAATATCAATAAGAAATAACAAAAACAATAAGAAATAACAATAACAATAAGAAATAACAATAACAATAAGAAATAACAATAATATTAAGAAATAACAATAACAATAACAATAAGAAATAACAATAACAATAAAAAACAACAATAACAATAATAAATAACAATAACAATAAGAAATAACAATAACAATAAGAAATAACAATAACAATAAGAAATAACAATAACAATAAGAAATAACAATAACAATAAGAAATAACAATAACATTAAGAAATAACAATAACAATAAGAAATAAAAATAACAATAAGAAATAACAATACGAATAACAATAAGAAATAACAATAACAATAAGAAATAACAATAACAATAGGAAATAACAATAACAATAAGAAATAACAATAACAATAAGAAATAACAATAACAATAAGAAATAACAATAACAATAAGAAATAACAATAACAATAAGAAATAACAATAACAATAAGAAATAACAATAACAATAAGAAATAACAATAACAAAAAGAAATAACAATAACAATAAGTAATAACAATAACAAAAAGAAATAACAATAACAATAGGAAATAACAATAAGAAATAACAATAACAATAAGAAAGAACAATAAGAAATAACAATAACAATAAGAAATATCAATAACAAAAAGAAATAACAATAATATTAAGAAATAACACTAACAACAAGAAATAACAATAACATTAAGAAATAACAATAACAATAAGAAATAACAATAACAAAAAGAAATAACAATAACAATAAGAAATAACAATAACAAAAAGAAATAACAATAACAATAAGTAATAACAATAACAAAAAGAAATAACAATAACAATAGGAAATAACAATAAGAAATAACAATAACAATAAGAAATAACAATAACAATAAGAAATAACAATAACAATGAGAAAGAACAATAAGAAATAACAATAACATTAAGAAATAACAATAACAATAAAAAATAACAATAACAATAAGAAATAACAATAACAATAGGAAATAACAATAACAATAAGAAATAACAATAACAATAAGAAATAACAATAACTATAAGAAATAACAATAACAATAAGAAATAACAATAATATTAAGAAATAACAATAACAATAACAATAAGAAATAACAATAACAATAAAAAACAACAATAACAATAATAAATAACAATAACAATAAGAAATAACAATAACAATAAGAAATAACAATAACAATAAGAAATAACAATAACAATAAGAAATAACAATAACAAAAAGAAGTAACAATAACAATAGGAAATAACAATAACAATAAGAAATAACAATAACAATAAGAAATAACAATAATATTAAGAAATAACAATAACAATAATAAATAACAATAACATTAAGAAATAAAAATAACAATAAGAAATAACAATAACAATAAGAAATAACAATGACAATAAGAAATAACAATGACAATAAGAAATAACAATAACAATAAGAAATAACAATAACAATAAGAAATAACAATAACAATAAGAAATAACAATGACAATAAGAAATAACAATAACAATAAGAAATAACAATTACAATAAGAAATAACAATAACAATAAAAAATAACAATAACAATAAGAAATAACAGTAACAATAAGAAGTTACAATAACAATAAAAAAATAACAATATCAATAAGAAATAACAAAAACAATAAGAAATAACAATAACAATAAGAAATAACAATAACAATAAGAAATAACAATAACAATAAGAAATAACAATAACAATAAGAAATAACAATAATATTAAGAAATAACAATAACAATAACAATAAGAAATAACAATAACAATAAAAAACAACAATAACAATAATAAATAACAATAACAATAAGAAATAACAATAACAATAAGATATAACAATAACAATAAGAAATAACAATAACAATAAGAAATAACAATAACAATAAGAAATAACAATAACATTAAGAAATAACAATAACAATAAGAAATAACAATACGAATAACAATAAGAAATAACAATAACAATAAGAAATAACAATAACAATAAGAAATAACAATAACAATAGGAAATAACAATAACAATAAGAAATAACAATAACAATAAGAAATAACAATAACAATAAGAAATAACAATAACAATAAGAAATAACAATAACAATAAGAAATAACAATAACAATAAGAAATAACAATAACAAAAAGAAATAACAATAACAATAAGTAATAACAATAACAAAAAGAAATAACAATAACAATAGGAAATAACAATAAGAAATAACAATAACAATAAGAAAGAACAATAAGAAATAACAATAACAATAAGAAATATCAATAACAAAAAGAAATAACAATAATATTAAGAAATAACACTAACAACAAGAAATAACAATAACATTAAGAAATAACAATAACAATAAGAAATAACAATAACAAAAAGAAATAACAATAACAATAAGAAATAACAATAACAAAAAGAAATAACAATAACAATAAGTAATAACAATAACAAAAAGAAATAACAATAACAATAGGAAATAACAATAACAATAGGAAATAACAATAAGAAACAACAATAACAATAAGAAATAACAATAACAATAAGAAATAACAATAACAATGAGAAAGAACAATAAGAAATAACAATAACATTAAGAAATAACAATAACAATAAAAAATAACAATAACAATAAGAAATAACAATAACAATAGGAAATAACAATAACAATAAGAAATAACAATAACAATAAGAAATAACAATAACTATAAGAAATAACAATAACTATAAGAAATAACAATAACAATAAGAAATAACAATAACAATAAGAAATAACAATAACAATAAGAAATAACAATAACAATAAGAAATAACAATAACAATAACAATAAGAAATAACAATAACAATAGGAAATAACAATAACAATAATAAATAACAATAACAATAAGAAATAACAATAACAATAAGAAATAACAATAACAATAAGAAATAACACTAATAATAAGAAATAACAATAATAATAAGAAATAACAATAACAATATGAAATAACAATAACAATAAGAAATAACAATAACAATAATAAATAACAATAACAATAGGAAATAACAATACCAATAAGAAATAACAATAACAATTAGAAATAACAATAACTATAAGAAATAACAATAACAATAAGAAATAACAATAATAATAAGAAATAACAATAACAATAAGAAATAACAATAACAATAAGAAATAACAATAACAATAAGAAATAACAATAACAATAAGAAATAACAATAAGAAATAACAATAACAAAAAGAAGTAACAATAACAATAGGAAATAACAATAACAATAAGAAATAACAATAACAATAAGAAATAACAATAACAATAAGAAATAACAATAACAATAAGAAATAACAATAACAATAAGAAATAACAATAAGAAATAACAATAACAATAAGAACTAACAATAACAATAAGAAATAACACTAACAATAAGAAATAACAATAATAATAAGGAATAACAATAACAATAAGAAATAACAATAACAATAAGAAATAATAATAACAATAATAAATAACAATAACAATAACAATAAGAAATAACTATAACAATAAGAAATAACAATAACAAAAAGAAATAACAATAACAGTAAGTAATAACAATAACAAAAAGAAGTAACAATAACAATAGGAAATAACAATAACAATAAGAAATAACAATAACAATAAGAAATAACAATAATATTAAGAAATAACAATAACAATAATAAATAACAATAACATTAAGAAATAAAAATAACAATAAGAAATAACAATAACAATAAGAAATAACAATGACAATAAGAAATAACAATAACAATAAGAAATAACAATAACAATAAGAAATAACAATAACAATAAGAAATAACAATGACAATATGAAATAACAATAACAATAAGAAATAACAATTACAATAAGAAATAACAATAACAATAAAAAATAACAATAACAATAAGAAATAACAGTAACAATAAGAAGTTACAATAACAATAAAAAAATAACAATATCAATAAGAAATAACAAAAACAATAAGAAATAACAATAACAATAAGAAATAACAATAACAAAAAGAAATAACAATAACAATAAGAAATAACAATAACAATAAGAAATAACAATAATATTAAGAAATAACAATAACAATAACAATAAGAAATAACAATAACAATAAAAAACAACAATAACAATAAGAAATAACAATAACAATAAGAAATAACAATAACAATAAGAAATAACAATAACAATAAGAAATAACAATAACAATAAGAAATAACAATAACAATAAGAAATAACAATAACATTAAGAAATAACAATAACAATAAGAAATAAAAATAACAATAAGAAATAACAATACGAATAACAATAAGAAATAACAATAACAATAAGAAATAACTATAACAATAAGAAATAACAATAACAATAAGAAATAACAATAACAATAAGAAATAACAATAACAATAGGAAATAACAATAACAATAAGAAATAACAATAACAATAAGAAATAACAATAACAATAAGAAATAACAATAACAATAAGAAATAACAATAACAATAAGAAATAACAATAACAATAAGAAATAACAATAACAAAAAGAAATAACAATAACAATAAGTAATAACAATAACAAAAAGAAATAACAATAACAATAGGAAATAACAATAAGAAATAACAATAACAATAAGAAAGAACAATAAGAAATAACAATAACAATAAGAAATACCAATAACAAAAAGAAATAACAATAATATTAAGAAATAACAATAACATTAAGAAATAACAATAACAATAAGAAATAACAATAACAAAAAGAAATAACAATAACAATAGGAAATAACAATAACAATAAGAAATAACAATAACAATAAGAAATAACAATAAAAATAAGAAATAACAATAACTATAAGAAATAACAATAACAATAAGAAATAACAATAACAATAGGAAATAACAATAACAATAACAATAAGAAATAACAATAACAATAAGAAATAACAATAACAATAACAATAGGAAATAACAATAACAATAATAAATAACAATAACAATAAGAAATAACAATAACAATAAGAAATAACAATAACAATAAGAAATAACACTAACAATAAGATATAACAATAATAATAAGAAATAACAATAACAATATGAAATAACAATAACAATAAGAAATAACAATAACAATAATAAATAACAATAACAATAGGAAATAACAATACCAATAAGAAATAACAATAACAATAAGAAATAACAATAACTATAAGAAATAACAATAACAATAAGAAATAACAATAATAATAAGAAATAACAATGACAATAAGAAATAACAATAACAATAAGAAATAACAATTACAATAAGAAATAACAATAAAAAATAACAATAACAATAAGAAATAACAGTAACAATAAGAAATTACATTAACAATAAAAAAATAACAATAACAATAAGAAATAACAAAAACAATAAGAAATAACAATAACAATAAGAAATAACAATAACAATAAGAAATAACAATAATATTAAGAAATAACAATAACAATAATAAATAACAATAACAATAAGAAATAACAATAACAATAAGAAACAACAATAACAATAAGAAATAACAATAACAATAAGAAATAACAATAACAATAAGAAATAACAATAACAATAAGAAATAACAATAACAATAAGAAATAACAATAACATTAAGAAATAACAATAACAATAAGAAATAAAAATAAGAATAAGAAATAACAATACGAATAACAATAAGAAATAACAATAACAATGAGAAATAACAATAACAATAAGAAATAACAATAAAAATAAGAAATAACCATAACAATAGGAAATAACAATAACAATAAGAAATAACAATAACAATAAGAAATAACAATAACAATAAGAAATAACAATAACAATAAGAAATAACAATAACAAAAGGAAATAACAATAACAATAAGTAATATCAATAACAAAAAGAAATAACAATAACAATAGGAAATAACAATAACAATAGGAAATAACAATAAGAAATAACAATAACAATAAGAAATAACAATAACAATAAGAAAGAACAATAAGAAATAACAATAACAATAAGAAATATCAATAACAAAAAGAAATATCAATAACAAAAAGAAATAACAATAATATTAAGAAATAACAATAACATTAAGAAATAACAATAACAATAAGAAATAACAATAACAATTAGAAATAACAATAACAATAGGAAATAACAATAACAATAAGAAATAACAGTAACTATAAGAAATAACAATAACTATAAGAAATAACAATAACAATAACAATAAGAAATAACAATAACAATAAGAAATAACAATAACAATAGGAAATAACAATAACAATAATAAATAACAATAACAATAAGAAATAACAATAACAATAAGAAATAACAATAACAATAAGAAATAACAATAACAATAAGAAATAACACTAATAATAAGAAATAACAATAATAATAAGAAATAACAATAACAATATGAAATAACAATAACAATAAGAAATAACAATAACAATAATAAATAACAATAACAATAGGAAATAACAATACCAATAAGAAATAACAATAACAATAAGAAATAACAATAACTATAAGAAATAACAATAACAATAAGAAATAACAATAATAATAAGAAATAACAATAACAATAAGAAATAACAATAACAATAAGAAATAACAATAACAATAAGAAATAACAATAACAATAAGAAATAACAATAACAATAAGAAATAACAATAAAAATAAGAAACAACAATAAGAATAAGAAATAACAATAACAAAAAGAAATAACAATAACAATAAGTAATAACAATAACAAAAAGAAGTAACAATAACAATAGGAAATAACAATAACAATAAGAAATAACAATAACAATAAGAAATAACAATAACAATAAGAAATAACAATAACAATAAGAAAGAACAATAAAGAAATAACAATAACAATAAGAAATAACAATAACAATAATAAATAACAATAACAATAAGAAATAACAATAACAATAGGAAATAACAATAACAATAATAAATAACAATAACAATAAGAAATAACAATAACAATAAGAAATAACAATAACAATAAGAAATAACAATAAGAAATAACAATAACAATAAGAACTAACAATAACAATAAGAAATAACAATAATAATAAGAAATAACAATAACAATAGGAAATAACAATAACAGTATGAAATAACAATAACAATAAGAAATAACAACAACAGTAATAAATAACAATAACAATAAGAAATAACAATAACAATAAGAAATAACAATAACAATAAGAAAGAACAATAAGAAATAACAATAACAATAAGAAATAACAATAACAATAACAATAAGAAATAACAATAACAAAAAGAAATAACAATAAAAATAAGTAATAACAATAACAAAAAGAAATAACAATAACAATAGGAAATAACAATAACAATAAGAAATAACAATAAC
>CAXAKX010001031.1:0-38483 GCA_963969525.1 Ontholestes murinus
ATTCAATGCCTAGGGGTGCATTAGTACGAGAGGAGTAAACGGTGCATTAATGCTCAAGAAAAATAATTATTTTTCATTTAAAAATTACATATATATATATATATATATATATAGAAGGAAATTATTTGTTGAATAAATCTTAATGTTTTATTCAGTTAATAAAAGATGTCAGTATATGGACTACATACTAATATGCAAATATTTTCCAGCAAGGACCCTTGGTCCTCTATCAGTTGCACAAAAGATTGTAAAATATCGCAAAAAGATCTTGAACTTACATAAATATATAAAACTATATCTTTCACAAAGAGGAAGATCCATAATTGACCATGGGTATAAAATATAGAGTATTGCATTAATCTGAAGGACCTAGGTCTAATTTTTAATAAAAAGCTAACAACTAATTGGAGATATAGTGAGACATCAATTTATATACACATTATATACATATTATATTTTTAAACTGCATTAGTTTTAATTAGAGAGTCTTAAAATTAAAATTGGAAAAAATGTAAAAAAAACAAAGTGACGTGGAAAGATTTTCTTTAATTTTTCAAATCCTATTTCCAGGATTCACTTGCCCCCCTAGATGCCATTCCATTATTTTATCCAATTTAAATTGCACATTTTCAAAATACGATGGTGCTTTGAAAAGTCCGTGAAAAGTCCGAGAGATGGCACCACCGACGCATATAGAGGTCGTGTTTAGTTAGTAGCATCTCTTGAATGAACGCACACCAAGTTTCAGCCATATTGGTCTATTTCTTTATGTTTTTCATTCGTGTTTTCAAGAAATTGACGAAAACGAATTTCGCGTGGTGATTAAACATTACATTATGAAAGGCAAAACGCCTCAGGAGACTAAAGAAAAGCTTGATAAACATTATGGTGACTCCGCACCTTCGATTAAAACAGTTTATAAGTAGTTTCAAAATTTTCGGACTGGCCATATGGGCACAAGTGACGCTGATCGTTCTGGATGGCCTGTGGAGATTACGACTCCAGAAATCAGAAATCATTGATCAAATCCATGATATGGTGATGGATGACAGAAGAGTTAAGGTGCGTGAAATTTCCAGTGCTGTGGGCATCTCGACTGAATGGGTACATAATATTTTGCATAAACATTTGGACATGAGAAAGATATCCGAACGATGGGTGCCGCGATTTCTCGAGCTTTACCAAAAACGGAATCGTGTGAAGTGTTGCAAGGATGGTTTGCAGCTATTCCAGAAGAATCCGGAGGCCTTTAAGCGTCGTTTCGTCACTGTGGATGAAATATGGATACATTACTATACTCCTGAGACCAAACAACAATCTAAACAATGGGTTACCAAGGGGAAATCTGCACCAAAAAAGGCGAAGACCGTTTCTTCGACCGGAAAGGTTATGGCGACTGACTTTCAGGATTCGCAAGAGATAATCTTCATCGACTATCTGGAAAAGGGAAATATTATTACAGGTAAATATTATTTATTGTTTTTGGACCGTTTGAAAACCGAGCTGCAAGAAAATAGCCCGCGATTGGCCCACAAGAAGTTGTGATCGCAAAATTAATGGAAATAGGATATTCCAACTCGTTTCACATCCTCCCAATTATCCAGACTTGGCCCCTTCGGGCTACTCTTTTTTCCCCAATTTATGGAAATGGCTGGCAGGACAAAGATTTTATTCAAACGAGAAGGGGATTGCAGACACTAATGGATATTTTGCAAACATGGACTAATCCTTTTATTCGGAAGGGATTAACAAACTAGAACATCGTTGGACGAAGTGTATAAGCCTAAAAGAAGACTATGTCGAAAAATAAAACCCAAACACGTTAGTAATTTTTATTTTTGCACGGCCTTTTCAAACGCCCTCCGTATATAGGTGCAAGTATTAAATCATCTTCAAATAACATACAACTAAGCTCATAACCTCAAATAATATCCGATTTTGCAGTAAATCTTAATCTTATCTAAATTCTATGTATAAGAAATTTATTATAATAATCGTAGATAATATTAGAAATTGACTACCTAATTTGACAAGGACTCTCAATCACGGTGTTTATAATAATTTGAGTTAGAATGAGATATTCCTTTATTATGAAAGTCTTTTCAGAAAACTTCACTAATTTTAAGTTTAGATAGTTTAGAATAGGATTAAAAATTCTAGCAAAAGTATTCATAACGTCATGTAAAAATAAAAGTTTTGAGAGGCAAGAAGTATTTATATATTCAAATTGAGTTAGTTAAGTTAGAATCCCAAGGAATACCAAATTTGTAGTAAAATATTTTTTAATTTGTCTTTTTCTACTTCAACTATAACGTATTTCACAGCTTTAACACTATATCTACCAGAGCGGTCAAATGACCGCTTTTGAGATTTAAATCAAAATCGTGAAATTCCAGGTTTTCATTTTTCTTAAACTTACTGAACGACTTTTTCTATAATATATAGCTACATATTTTTTCAATACCTATCTTCCTTTTTCATTTTTTCTAATAATCACATGTACCTGCCGTTATCTACTGTAACCGGTTTTCCGACTGCTGGAAAATATTCGAAATTTTATAAAGTTATCTACATTGGAATCTCAATCTGATTACAAATTATAAGTTTTGCAAGCAATTGTCATCCGATTGTGTTTTAGGAACATGCCATGTGTTTATGTATAGTTGTTTTCTTACTAGACACTGAGCGCCGACTGCTTATAGCCCACGTGGCAAAGTAACAATCATTCAAATTCGATCACTGGCTCTGTACTCGGAATTATAAATATTTGCGACATAATCAGTTCTATTTGTACCTACAATTTTCAAAGAAATATCAGGGCCAACTGGAGATGCGGATACGTAAAATTATGAAGGGCAAGGTAAGGAGTGCATTTTCTTCCATACTTGACCAGCGCATTATGAATCATATGAAAGTGTGCATAGAATTAAGACCATGTTGAGTTTTAGGATCCGAATGGAGTCTAACTTTAACAGATTTAGCTTTTATTGCAATTGCATATGGAACAAGAAATTTGAACGTTTCATATTTATGGAGTAAGAAATGGGGTCCTGCATTCTTTTAACGAACAATGAGCAGAAACCTTTTCACAGAAATTAAGTGATTTATTCGTTTTGATAGAAGAAGCGAGGGGAGCAAGCGTTTGTATACTGATAAATTTGCTCTCATCTCGAAGGTATGGAATACATTTATAGAAAACAGCCAAAACTGCTACAAACCGGGTGCAAATATTACTGTTGATGAACACCTATCTGCGACAAAGGCAAGATGCAGGTTTACACAATATATGCCCAACAAATACTATAAGTTCGGAATCAAATTCTGTTTGGCATCAGATGTTGAGAGTAAATATATTTTTGAATGGATTTCCGTATTTGGGAAAAGATGCGAAGAGATGAAGAATAATAAGAGTAAATATATTGTGAATGGATTTCCGTATTTGGGAAATGTTGTGAAGAGACCATCAGCAATACTCTCCAACTCACTAAACAACGTTACAGGGTGCGGAAGAATAATTTTTTACCAGTACATTTTTAACAAAACTTCTATCAAAAAGCTCTACCTTAGTAGGAGCAAATAAAAGGGAATCAAATAGCTACAAAATACAGCACACAATAAAAATCCACTACAATTTCCGAAAAACGGAAAACATGTCATATTGGATATTGAAAATAAAATATATAAAACATTTGTTTTACATATAAAAATATGTTTGTGGAAAGTGTGTACAGGAGAGACCTTCTATCTGCAAAAAGTGCGACAATGAATAAATTCTATTTTGATTTGAATAACGATATTTATGTAAATCACTGGAATAACATATAATTTTTCAGTTTCGAGTTTTCTTCCTAAAAATGTATATTTCTAAAGCCCGAAAAAATAAATGTTTTTTAATTATTACCTGATAATTATTTTATGTTTTACTGTTAAATTCAGTATTATTTATAATCAACTGGAAAAGAATATACTGTTTGATTTAAAAAACGGTCATTTGACCGCCATTACCACAACTAGGTTGGCTTATTGTTAAAAAATTCGCATAACCAAAGTCTACCTGGACTTCTAATGCCCTCAGTTTAAATTTTAGAATCTCCTTAGCACAGGCGCAACTGTAACTAACTTTCAAAATTATAATGGATACAAATACATCCTTTGATATAGAATAAAATATATAAAAATAAACCAAAAATGTGATCTATTAAAGAAAAACAAATAAATAATAATTAAGAGGGTAAGAAAGTAGGAAAATTTGACGATATGTCATTTTTATCACTTATGGCAACTGCTATGTCGTCGACATAACCTTGGGTATAACAACGACCAAGGTCGTTTGGAGGGCATCCACCGCAATACACCATATCAGGGGCGACAGAACCCAGACTTGCGGACTTCTTTTTGCTATAGTTACCGTTTCTGCTTTACTTCCTACCCTGTGATCTTACAGTTGCCGAGTAAGAGGGCTTAATCCATCTTACTATAGGTCTGATGACTTGTAATATAAAATAAATAATTATAAGTAATAATATTTGAAGTTTCCTTGCTTTAACTTTAACATAAGAAAAATACACGCATATAAGTTAATAAACTGTTAGGACAAACAATTGTATTAAAGTCTTACGAGAAGTTAATTGAAAATAGTTGTCTTATAAAGAGGATAACGTTTGGGGGTTGGAACCTATGCGAAGTGATAATAAGGATATTAGAATTAAGGTGTAATCATATTATTGACTTGGAACTATGTTGCACATATCTTTGCAATTAGGTACAGTTGATTAGCCGATGTATACAATAATCTCTATGGCACTAATGGAAGTACAATTAACTGCAATACTAATTAACCTTCGGTACGCAACACATGCACCGACCGAAATGTGCATTTGAAGAGGACATCGTAATGTTGAATTCTATTAATAATCGGTGCATATCAATCAATAGTCGATACTAAAATTTAGCACTTAATGTTTAATAACAAATATTTTCTTAATAAATAGTTAAATACACATGAGATATCATATTAAATTGAATAAATATAAAAGTTTAGTCCTTACTAATTGAAAAATTATATAGTGTATTTTAGAATCGTATTTAAAAGTAAATCTTATTTTAATAAGAGATATTTGTTACACTAATTAAAGCTTTTTAGTGGTAATATCTACTCTAATGAGAAGAACTACAAGCAACACATGTAATGTTAATTTTTAATATTTATTATTGAAATATTCAATTACCATACAAATATAACAGCTTGAAAAAGGAGAATAATTGTGTACCAATGTGAAATATATTAAAGTAAATAGTTCTTTTAAAAGTAATATTTAAATTTCTGACGGTATCTGCAATATTGTACTTATTAACAACATATTATGCACTCTTCGTACTAATGCACTAACACTGTTTGTTCTGTTAACACTTTTTTAACTGTGCCTCGGGAGATATTACGTAATGGTAATCAGAGACACGTGTTTCGTTGTATCACAGCTCGGCAAAGAAGTCGAGCATCTTTGCAAGTAAAGAGCCCACACGATAATAAATTACTTTTAATTACATCTAATCATCGTCGATGGATTTGTTTTCAAGGCGCTATAGAAAACGACAAAACACTTGCTCTTGGTATTTTAATCTGTAAATTCAAATAATAATAACGTAATAAATTAATAAACTCTCGCCGCTTCAGAACAACACATTTATTATATTATGCATGCAAAAATATATCATTTCCATTGTTTATAATAATGAACTTTTGAAATAAAATAAATTCATCGCAATGATCAGTTTGTATTAATGAATTTTTGTTTTTATAAATATGATGTATTATGCTCACCAATAGTAAATGATTTAAAATCAACTAGTGCTTTACGAAAAAATACAAACGCCTAGCTTTTAAATTGTTCATTGAGTATCTTATTATTTACGAGAAGTGAAAGTACTCGATAGGACTTATTTTTATACCGTTACGTAACGTGCATCAATGCAAATCGCTAGAATTCTTCATATTTCAGTTGGAATTACGCGCTTTGAAAAAGTAGTTGCTGGAACTCAAGCGCGGAATTATTGACATTCTTTTCGACGTCATTTATTGAAAGTATATTTACCTATTTTTCACTTTTATTCTCGGCAATGAAACTTTGATACCACTTTCAATAACTTTTGCGCAATTGGCCACATTCTGATTTCTTCAATTAAATATATTATACGTTAAGGTATGTTGTAATTAACAACCATGATTCATTTAATGGAGCAACAAAATTTCCCACTGATTAATAATGGGTTTTATAAATATTTAGTTCAGATTTGAAATACTACAAGTGAAATCACTTTAAATAATAACTCTACCTATTTTTAAATAACTACCAATCCAATACATTTGGCCGAATTAAGTTATGCACTTAGATCTTTGAATCCTTTATTGAATGTTACGATGCAAATTCTTCGACATATCAAACTTGAAATTTGGCAGCAATGTTTAACTTGATACACTCTTGGAGTTAAAAAAATTACGGCTGCCATTAAAAAAATAGTCCATGACGTCATATCTTATATTTGGGACACGCTGAATAAAATTTTAATACATCAAAAAGAGAGCAATATTAATACTATTCGATCTATCTGAGAATATTTTCAAAAATTAAATTTTCTATGATTTACGGAATTTATTTCGAGTTAGAGACTCACCCTGTATAAGTCAAACAGGCAAAAATTTTGATGTCACATTTAAGAGTATTAAAAAGCAATTGGGAACGGAACTCTTTATTAACACCGGACACCATATAGGAGAAATGTCGGCACTTATAATTTAAAGAAATGAAAGAAAGCTTAATCTCCGGAAGAGATAAGATATTAAAACTCAATGTCTTGAACAATCAGCAGGAGCTAATCCAGGCCGACGGCATTTTAATTGCGGAGTTGTCCTTCAATTAGTATTACCTACTTCACTGTGTAAGATTGTACATTTCATGATTTTAATTAGTTTTAACTTTCATACCAAAATCGTGTTTTGTACCTGAATATAAAATTATTATAGAACAAAATAAGTGATTTTCACCTATTATTATATCGGTTTCTATCATGAATAAAGCGCAACGAGTTTGAACTGTATTAAAAATTTACATTGTGTTTTGCAATTGGAATGTAATATTATTATACTAAAATTAAAATAAATATATTTTCATATTATGTGGTATGCTAATTTTCTTCATAAAAATTATTTTACCTCCAGGAAGACTCTAAAGTTGGTAAAGTACCAACCAGTAGCGTTCATATTTATTAGTTGCACGCTGTTTATGGCGATATCCAGCCAGAGTATCGATTGAAAATTTATACAAAACACAGCAGAAAATGATCATATCGAGGGCTTATCCCCGGCATTCCCGGAGTGCAGTTTCCGCGACGGTCAAGTGAAAAGGTGAATTCCATTTCCTCCATCCTTATTGTCTGCGACCCCGATTATATCCATTGTATATAACTCTAACCGTCCCCTTTTCTCAAACTACCTAACTTCGACTTCAATACGTGAGTATATTAAGGCCGGGATCGAATCCGGAAAATTGCACTTTTCCGGGTGGCGGCGGCAACTGTATCGCCGCTTATTGCCTTCTTACTTAGCCAACATTCGCGCTGGAATAAACGGGAGTAACGGGGTGGGGTGAAAAAAACACGCCGGGAAATACGACGGGAAATAAACGGGAAATCGCTTATGTAAATATAATAATATCACGGAACTAGCAGCGGAGCTCCGGTAAATGTGGGAGAATGTATCCGGGTCCCGCTATTATTTCGCGGGATTTACTTTAATTATTTCACGATTTCTTGGAGATTAGCCTCCTCGATTTCAAATAACGTGCGGAAATTTATCGCCGAGATTCTCGGGAAATTTCTACTTGTCTAGATTCGAGTTTTGTGCAAATACTGAAATTAAAATAAAAACTGATGAAATTGCATTGTTGCTTAAATTTACATCGTGTACATATTTTTTTATTACGTGTATACATTGACAACCTACTATTTGTAGCTCTTGATTATAAAATAGTGCCAATCTATACTAATAAAATGTTTAATTGTGTGTGTTGGTGCAAATAAATGGTACAGCATATCTGCCATACCAAATTCCACAATCAAATATTGATTTTCTGTAATTCGTCGTAAGCGTACAATCAAAAATGATGAACCACATTCAGGAAGGCCAAATGAGGGAGGTATCTTAAAGTAACCTGTTGTTCATATGTGAATGCCAACCTAATTTAGAATCTAAATTTATGCCTAAGAATTTAGTTGAGGCATGTTGAGTATTTTTGGTTTTTAATGTGAAAAAAAAAACGTTTATAGTTTTATCGGTGTTGATTGTCAGTTTATTTGAATTAAACCATTTAGGTACTAATTCATTAGCCTCGTCACTCTTTGTCTTAACGGATTGAAAGTTTTCGGATGTATCACGTCGTATCACAGCGTATAACAGAATTTTAGAACTGTTAATTTGTAAGGGAAGGTCATTTATGTATAGCTGAAACAGCAATGGTCCCAGAATTGATCCCTGAAGTACCCTATAAATCGAATTTACCCCCGGGGACAAACATCCTTTAAAAAGCACATGATGTTGTCTGTTCAGTAAATAGGAGTTAATTAGTCAATAAGTAGTAGGATGAAAATTCTAACAGTAAAGCTTCCGCAGAAGAATATCATGAGGCACGCAATCCTTTTTGAGGTCAAAGAAGGAAGCTAAAGTGTATGATCTAGAATTGATACCTTCTAGAATCTCTTCCACTAAGGCATTGATTGCATCGGTAGTTGATAGACCTCTACGAAATCCAAACTGAGTACAATTTAATATAGCTTGGTTTTCACAAAAAGCTACAATTTGTCTAAACAAGATTTTTTCTAAAACCTTGGAAATAATTGGTAGTAGAGCAATGCGTCTATAGTTGTTTATGTCTGATACATTACCTTTTCTTAAATTTGGGATAATGCAACCAACTTTTAGACAACCTCGAAAAGTAGCGGATTCTATGCATTTATTGATTAACTTTGTGAGTGGTAGAACTATTACATCAATAATGCTTTTAAACAGATTTTTCGACATACCATAGATGTCTCGGGCTTGCGTATACTTTAATATCCCTACTATTTTTCTAACATTTATGGGACTGACTTTACAGAATTTGAAGTAGGTTTAACTATTTAAAAGTTGTATTAGGTCATCGTTGGAGTGAGGTATATTACTTGAAGGTTCTTCGGCAATGGAACTAAAAAACATATTAAAATCTTTATAGTTATATCACAGTTTTCATCACAGTTTGTTTTCTTTTTTAGAATCAAATACCATAATGCTTTCGGACTGTTAATTGATTTATTAAAGAAAATCTCATTTGCAGTTATCTTTGCATTTTTTAGAGCAAGACTGTATTGTTTTTTATAATGTAGATAATTTGCTTTTAAATTTGGGAATCTAATAGCTGCGTCTCTCATTAATGACAAAGTGTCTCATTTGTTTTAGAGAAATAATAAAAACATTTTTTAATTGCTTTTAGAATAACAGGCAAGCTCAGGGAAGCTTTCAAAAAATTATTTCTGGATGATATTAATGAATTTATCAAAGTTTTGTTCGATATTACTACTTTTTAAACTAATAAAACTAAAATCGGTATCATTAAGTGAATTATAAAAATTAATTTTCCCCATTTCTGTTATTGGGCTTACAATTTTATTAGTTCTTATTACCTCTTTGATGTTGTACTTTATATGGAGTTCAATATGATTTGACAGTTCTGAATCAAGTGGATCAGTTGATTATTCTCTTATGTTATAAAATACATGGTCCAAACACTTATCTTTTGTTGTACTGAAGATGATTTTGATATATAATCCAAATGATGATATTATATCACAGAGGTGTATTGCTCGATAATGATCGCTATGAAATTTGACATTAAAGTCCCAACAATAATTATGGGTTTTTCAATGTTTAAGCTATCCAATTGATTTCCTAAGTCTAGAATAAAATTATTAAAATTGCAACCGCAATTGTTTTACTTTCATCTTTTTCATGGCTACCCATTTTTATTTATAATAAAATTTAAAATGACTATAACTCATTTATTTTTAGAAATAACTATGTCGTATGTTATATTGGATTAAAGAGAAAAAAATTACCTTTTGAATAAGGCCCTAGCCAACTATGGTTTCCATTTAAAAAAATGTAAGTTTGCATCATATCTCGGAAAATAATGGCGATAAAAATTTTCTGATTATTTTTTATTAATCTACATAAAATTATCTAAAACTTTTTCCTTTACAGTTTTTTTCTATCTGTTATAATAACCGAGATATATTGATTTGAAAAAATTGACACTTTTTACTTTTTTCAAAATATCTAGTTACCCTTGGCTTTTTTTAAAACTTTGAAAGTGGAATTTTATTCGTCTTGTAAATCTACACTTCCTTCCCCATTTAACCGTTTCTCTATTTCTTATAGTTTCCGAGATTCCCATAGAGAACATCGAAAAAAACTCACCCTGTATATTTTTTTTCTGGAATGTGTGATCCAACTGTTAAATTTCCTATGCGTAGGTAGTCCACTTCTCTTTCTTGCAGCCAATGTTCGCTCAAATAAATTATGTCAAATATATAATTTCTGTATTTGAGAAATGATTCAATTTCATTTGTTTTGCTACGTAAGCTTTGTATGTGTAATAAATATTCAGTTGATTTTTTATCGGGATGGCCCCCAATATTATTAAGTTTCTGCTGAGCTTCCGGCGGTCTGTCTAAAAATATATCTGCTAAGCGTTACTCCTAAAATTTTAAATCAATGCAGATTTTAAATGCCAAACTTGATGTATTTAACTGCATTTTTTTGCAAATATATTCCTCTTGGTCTGTAATATTTTTGATATGCTTTCTCATATTACCTTTCGTAAAACGGTTTTGGATACGTTAAATTAAAACATTATATTTTTATTCGGTGGTTTACGGCGTCGCCTATTTTGTAATAGTACGAAACCGTCATTATTTACTCTAATCAAATCCGTGTTCTAAATTGTGGGTTTTTTTATGGTTATTGATAGTGGTTTTATTAACTTCTGGTTGTTTGGGTGACGATGATGCAGTGTTGCCACTAGTTAAAATAGCAACTTCAGGATTGTTTGTAATTGGTTGTACATTTTTCCTTACTTCATTCTGAACATTGTTTCCTGACACTTTTGTTGAAGCAGTGATTGCAATGCTTTCGGAAGATACTCGGGGCCTGGGTATATTTATTGCATTTATCGGATTTATTCGTGACACGTGGGCAGGAAGCACATTGGAATCGTTGCTGTCTTCAGGTCTGTTATTAATTTGAATTTGCGAGAAAGCAGTAATTTCCCAGCGAAGGTTTTCGTTTTCTTCCTCAAGACGTTGTTTCTTTTTTTTCGAGTAAGAGCGAATCATTTAACTTTAGTTCGCTTATCAGCTCCTTAAGATTTATATAAGCCTCCATTTCGAAATTGATAGGGTCCATTTTTTGTTCCGCTTGCAGCTAGGTGCTGAGGTTAATTCCACAGCACAGTTTCAATTGATCAACAAGCACATTTTTTTAAATTAATTTGCATGTTTTTCGAGTTTAATTTTACACACTCAAAATCAAAACGGTCGCTCACAGTCGCCATTTCCATTTCAATCATATACTTTTAATTTAGTTACATCAAATCCTTTAATTGTATATGCTTTTGTTTTACGTTAAAACTTAAATATTTAAGTTTACTGTGTATTTTGATTCTGGCATTAATGTTTATTTAAGATTCTAAACTTACCAAAATAATTTCCCGTGCCAAAGTGTTGTTTTAAATTTCTGTTTTTGTTTTTGACTTACTCTATTCTTTTACTATATTTTCGGTGTATACATTATTTACATTATTTATCGCCATTTGTTTAATGACATTAATTTCGAAATTTAATAGTTTTTTCGGACAAAAGCATTGTGAAAGTTATACGGACAGTAGAATTATATGTGGCATGTGTGTATTGTAAACGGTTTAATGAGGCATGGAATAAGAAAATCTGTAATTTTGAAGTGTCAGTTCTTTTTGTTATTTGCAAATTTAGTTTATTTTGCTGTTAGATTCTATTCTAAATGTAAATTTGATGTTTGGATAAAGTGAGTTTATATCGATTGTACAACCAAAGTAAACCAATATGCTGTCGACTTATTTGTGCAAAAATTTTATGTTTTTACTTCAAGGTTAATTGTAGAATAATGTTTGCAATATTTTCCATGGAAATTTTAGCAAGGAATAGGCTAAGTGGAGAAGCTTATCGCCATGCTGTCTCTTTCTTTAAAGATATTATATTTGTATGAAAAATAGTTATATTACGTGACATATATGATGAGGGTTTCAAATTCCATTTAATGTTGGATTGATATTAATTTTAATCTCATTAGATAGAGCCAAACATATTGATGATGTTGGCTGACAATAACTAACTAAATTTTTAATCGAATTAGTATCAGACAATTAGGTGATTAAATTTAAATATTATTGAGCTAATAGATGTGGTGCAGACTGTAGTGTTAAAATGAGCTATAACAGGTGAAGAATATAAAAAATAGTTTTCCATTTATAAATTTTTATTGGGAGAAAATTACGTAAACAAATTAAAAAAAGGCTCGTAGATGTTTTAACTGGTGTTTTTTAGTTAGAGCTTAGGTCTGCATTCAATTTAATGATTTCTTCTGTATTTAAAGTTATTATTTTATTATAGTGTTCACTTTCTTTGGGAATAACGATTGAGTCATCTTTAACCGCTAGAGTGATGATCAAGTCATTGTTTTTGATTGATTTTATTATTGAATAGGTGGAATCACTCTAAAAATCAAATATTTTCTTAATAATATTAGTTATATGTGGTTTAGTATAATTTCAATATTGAATGTTTTTAAGAGTTAAGGAGGATTTCAGTACAAACGTTTGTTGAAATGTTTTAGATTTATTATTTGGAGCAAACATTTCCTAATGGAGTAAATTCTATTTTTGAGCAATTAACGTATATTGACTGAGTCACGTATTGTTGTTGTTGCTCAAATTACAATGCATTGGTTGGTTGGTTCAAAATTCTAAAGTTTATTCTTTTGCCTTAAAGATTTCTGATGGGTAATTGCACTGACATATCCTTGTTTTGTGTCTAGAAGATCAAATTCTAGTAGGTGAAAAGCGAGTGTACCATCTTTAAGTACGTCATGACGGTCTTCTCCAGAACTAAAACTTTGCTTAGTATTCATAACTTTTCTGCCATAATGATGGCTTTTTGTACAAGATTTCCATTTGTTTTTGTTTGTAGTTGCACATGCTTTGGTGATATGATGCCTAAACTATATGCCTAATTTTGATTCGAAGTATATTTTGACTTGTTCTTGACCCATGTATATTTGCAATTTGTAAATTATTTTACTTGATACTGGGGTCGAACATAATTTATTAATGTTAGAAAATCATTAATATACTGTGGCAAGAAACATGGAAAATTGTGTTGTTTTAATTCTACATTCGAAAATGAAATACCACATAGTAATAGTCACCGCCATCCTGTTCCTTAGAGTAATGCTAGTTTGATAGATATATTATTAATGCTTAAATTGGTTTCATATTTCAAAAAAAATTGTGATGTGGCCATCATAATATACCCTATATTTTTCTCGAAAACTATGGGGCTTACGCAAAAAAAGGTATTCTTAATAATTTGCTCAATTTTGAATTTTAAATTATTATGTATATATAGGATGGATGCGTGGCCTCTAACCTGGCTGTCCAATTTTGGAAAAAAGAAAGAAAGAAAACTTGACGCCAAGAAATATTAAACTAAAAAAGATAAGCTTTCAAAGATACATGCAACCATCACCGACATCTGTAGAAGAAGCTGTAGTGTATATTGATTAATGGTTGAGGCGTTAACTTCGTGATACATCTTGGAAAATGTAGTGTATATAAAAGAGGGTTGTTAGAACTTAAATGACCTAGATGTTTGTTGATTTTAAATCTAGAGGTAAAACAAAATTTTTAAATTTTTGAGAAGATAAAATAAGTTAACCAATGATTATGTAAATCATGTACATCAACATAATACTGCTTGCGCAGTTGTGGATGTTTGTGGTTAAGAATATATATTGAGTTAAATTATCTACAAAATACTGCTTGCGCAGTGATGTATGCCTGCATATAAAAAGTACTGCGCGAGCAGTATTTTCTAAATGATTTACAGCAATAAAATACTTGGAAATAGAAATCAATCACTGCACAAGCAATACATTGTGGATGGTTTATCATCTATTCGATTGTAAAAATAATATTCTAAAACCTATTCAGTTGGGAAGATTTTATAGGCAGTATGGATGTCCAATTTGGAAAAAAAAGACAGGAAAATTTGATGCAATAAGGTATTAAATAAGAAAAATAAGTTTTTAAAGATAATTTGAAAACTAGAAGTAAAACTATATTTTTAAATTCTTGAGAAGATGAAATAAGATAACCACTAATAATTATTTAAATCATTTAAATCAACACTGCTTGTGCAGTCCTGGATTATTATATATATGTAGGGTGGGTGGGTGTACTCTAACCCACCCTCCAACCAGGAAAATATAAGTGAGGGTTTTAATTAAATGGTGTACAACGTAAATAAACACAACATTATTGCACAATTTGATAGATTTATTCAAAAAAAAATTTCAAATGATTTTTGATGATGTTTTTCTGACTGGAGGGTGGGATAGAGGCCACCTGCCCACCCTACATATACCTATAAACTTTAATTCCTTATCGTATCATTGTATCCAATGAAATTAATTACAAATCTTTTTGAATAAAAATAAAATTAAAATGGAAAAATTTCTGAGTGAGTAACTTAGTAAAAATATAATGCATAATGGATGGGCAGACTTTGAATCTAAGTTAGATACGATTTGCTATAGAAAGTTAATCATATTTAAAATTATATTTTGATTTTATTTCATTTTTTATTACATAAAGGGTTTGATGGTTTTTAGCAGCAAAATCATCCACCTTTAGCAATTAAAGTTATCATGTATATGTAGGGTGGGTGGGTGGCCTCTATCCCATCCTCCAATCAATAAAACATAAGGGAGGGTTTTAATTAAAAGTTGTAAAATATAAATAAACACAAAATAATTGCAATTTTTGGAGATTTGATTATACAAATTACAAAATAATTTTTGTTGATGTCTTACTGATAAGAGGGGGGGGTGGAGACCACCCATCCACCCTACATATACATATAAATTTCAATTACTAATCGTCTCGCGGTTTGGAGTAAAATTAATTACAGAACTTTTTGAATTAAAAAGAAATTCAAAAGGTAGATTTTTTGATAGAGGTAATTAATACAATTTTAATGCATGATGGGTGGGCAGACTTTAAATGTAAAATAGATAGGACTAGCTATAGAAGGCCGTTTATATTTAAACTTATATTTAGATTATGCTTTATTTTTTTATTAGATCTAAGATTTTATTGTTTTTTGCAAATAAATCATCAACGATTAATATTTAAGGTTACTTTGTATATGTAGGGTGGGTGGGTGACCTCTATCCCACCTTTCAATCAGTAAATCATAAGCTAGGGTTTTAATTAAAAATTGTAAAATGTAAAGATATATGAAAATGTTGATAATATTTCCTTACATTTTGTCCAAAACTGTGAGGTTTACGCAAAAGGCGATTGTTAATAATTTGCTCAATTTTGGATTATTTACAATTAATTGTTATACAAATTTCATGTAACTCCCATAGTTTATTAGTACTGGGCAAAAAATGTTAAAATTTTTGATTTTTATTTTTTTCTCGCAAGTTAAGCACTGAAAACATGTTTTAATAAAACTTACTCAGTTTCTCATTCCCTTTAATTTTTATTGGAAAAGTTATGTAATATTTTTAAAATTTAGAAAAATATCAAGATAAATCCAAAAAATGCCTTGAGTAAACAACCACTTCCGGTTTAGGAATGTTTATCAAAAGCTTTTTAGTTCTACTACTTCCCCTACATATACTATATAGGGAAAGTAAAAATATCTAATTCAGAACTAGTTGACCTAATAGGCAATGGGTATCTATTCTTGAAGTCAGATGCCTGTATTGGGTTATTAAGTGTGTCCTTTTGGAATATTATATTATACAAGATTTAAAATAAATATTATGTTAGTATATAATACATATGATATTTTAGTTTTTGGAGTATAAATTGTTCATGGATTACCAACGACCGCATTGTTTAACATGACACAAATGCATTGGATTCTGTAAAATTTAATATACCCCACGTATGACCGTACGTGTAATCTTATTTTGAATGATTTTAGGGAGAATTTCCCCAGCGCACGATTTTTATCACGTATCGAAAATGAAACCAAATCGAACGGAAGTGTAGAAGGGGAGGATATTTCGCGTTCGTTTGGAATCAGGGATGGTGGATATAAAATCGAATTAAGAGACACATGTTACCACGGGGACACTTTTCCACTTCATCCCGAGCCCATAGTCCGATTTATGTGTTTTGTATTTTGCGTATAAATCGAGGGGCCGCTACATCGTTTTCACTTTAACAACGCCAAGTGGCAGTCGGTGAAGTTTGAGGGGGTCAGACCCCCCGGGCCCGGCTGAATCCCCCCCGGGCAGCCGGATATGTGCTGAAATCGACATAAAATAAAGCGAGGGAGTCTCGCGATAAGAACGGCAGACACAATCTCGCTTGATGGCATAGATATATACGGATTATGCTGGTCCGGCCATGCAGAATGAGCCGGCCGCACAATGTCAGTTTGATTGGACATTTACAGCGGCGATAAGGGAATTCTTCGACTCGTAATAACTTATTGATAACATAGCTATCCCCGGAAAACCCCAACAGCAATTCCCTCATGAGTTCTCGGCCCCCATGTACAGACGTTACGAAATTTAATTACCCCACTCTATATTTACATTTAAATGGATTTGCTTATTCCCCACCTATTCCCCGCACAAAAGAATGCGGATGAACTTTGAAAATTTATACCCCACTTTTCTCTTTCCTCCTTTTTTTCCTTTAATTTAACTCCACCGATAAACACTTTCCCCGCATCATGCTATTCGATCGCCTGAACGCAATTTAAATAAAAAAAAACGCGTTTTGCCGTAAATAACATTATGCAGCGACACCCGCGCATACAAAACGCACCCTTAATTCACCCCTTTTTTCCAAAAATAGAATGTGATCAATTTACGGGACATGGTTTCCCTCTTCTGAGCACGAAAAAGTATATCTTTATTAGGCGCGTCCCACCTGTACGAGGATAATTAAGCGCGCCCCGGTGGAGGGTGGAAGACCGCACGTCGGGTTTTGGAATGGTAGGATGGGGAATTGGGGCGATATCTCTTACGCCGGATCACTTGGAAACAAATGAATTGGCCCCGGCGCGAATTTATAAAGCGGAATCGAAACGGGGCCCGGATTAAAAAAGATTATCTCACGGTCGGTGCGCCCGGAGAATTGGACGTTACCCCAATCTAAACTTTTACACGCAAAAATAACAAAGCCTTTAAATATCTTTCAATAGAATTAAATTTTGAATTAATCAATTTTCCTACAAAAAAGCTTCGTACACTTCAATTGCTTTGTCGACCGTTTTTTAAACAAATATAATTATGAAGCTAAAATTATATTAAAATCAAATATATAACTTAACTGAATTATTTCTATATTATGAATATCAAAAGTACAAATTATTACAATATGATATAGTATTTATTAAGTTTAAACAGCTGTATATAAAGAAATACCATATATTTGCAACAAAAAACAATGGGAACTTCTAGTTGCTTAAAATTTCAAATTTTGGAAAGATATAAATATACACCATTTACTGAATAAATTATTTACCGAACCAATCCTGTTGATATGTAGTAAGAAAGCTAGTAGTTCAAATAAAAATAAAATGCCTGAACTTCCAAAGATAATTCAAAAGAAATAATGTTATCTGAGGGCCCATCACTCGAATTTTTTGTGGAATAGAAGTGGCTGGTTAGAGGGTAGATATCCTAACTCTTTAGACGTTGAAGTAAAAAAAACATTGTTGCTAGTTTAAACTATAAAAGTTTTTTGAAAATTATAAACATGTTTTTACTTTTATGTTTAAAAAGTGGAAATTCATTTTAACAAATTATAGCTTTATCAACTAATCTATAATAATAATAATAATAATCGTCTTTATTTATTTATAATATAAATACATATTATAATATGAGGGCAAAATTTAGCCATTATGACTACTCTCACACTTAACCCTTATATAGACATCCTTCTTCGAATTAGGCCGAAACGATCAATCTCACCCATCAGAAAGTTATAGAGTTGTAAACATATATTTTCATATTTAATTACGTATAATATTTTTAATATATATCTTTCTTTTTGCAGGTGCGTTCCAAAAAGCTCACTCAATTAAATAGGTTAATTAAGGTAATATTTATAACGTTACAAAAATTAAAAATATATATTCACCGCTACAATAGCAATTGGAGTAAGTTTAAGCTATAACGAGACTTCTTAACTATGTAATTCCATTGTTTCAAATTAAAGGCTATTTTGTTGCTAATTATTAATTATATAACAATAATGAATCAAATTCAATCAACAACTATTGATAGTTTTAATTTACGTGTTTTGAAAATGAAAATAGCACTCAGTTTATTGCTTACATCACTTATATAAACTATTTAAATAAACATTTAAAGTATACATCTTGATTAATAATACAGTTTATAAATAAATTTCAACATTTTGTATTTAGAATATTTTTAATGAAAATTGTAGTAAATTTCTGTCTAGATATAATTTTATATATCTTTTATAATATAAAACTTCTAGATAATATGGTATAATCATTATATAGGAAATAATACATCAAATATAATGTATTCAAAGGTGCTGGCACTGAATATTAATACATATTTATGGTTTCCCCGTCGTCATCCTTTGATATCGTCAGCAGAGTACATTTATTACCACAGGAACGGAAGATTACAGCAGAATAAACCTCCAAGTTACCAGATAGATACAATATTACGGTGACATCTATTGTCTTTAACAATCCACAACTTTCCCGAGCGGAGTAGAGAAGGGAAACAGCAAGCGACAATTATTATGTAAACATGAAGTACTGTTGCACTGTTTTGAATATTATGATGTTATTTATTTAATCAAAACATGATTTTTAAATTTGTTTCCATAAACATAATAAATGTATGCATTAGAAATAAAATATAAATTGAAAAGAATTATAAAATTGCATGCTATGACATGTTAATAATAGTTTAGCGGCAAAAAACACATTTTAATTGCTTTATTAATATCAGGTATATTATTTAAATATATTTGGCTGTTATCACCCACAATATTATTTAGTTACAACCAAGAATATTGTATTACTCAACCTCATTCAAAATGTACCCCATTGTAGTAGCATCAACTAATTGTGTATCAATTTAGAAAATTTGCTAATAGTTGCAATATATATTAAAATAATATATATGCACAAAAATAATTAATGAAATAGATATAGGTTTTATGCTGATAACTTTTATATTATTGCACATTATTAAATATTTATGACTTTTTAAGATAAATTGTCAATAATAAATAAATATTCAAACTAATTCTTATTTAAATATTCAATTGTACAGACATTTACTTTGCGGTACATCTTGAATATAAGGAAAGATGGGATATGATGATTTTGTTGTAACAATAAATAAATATAATTAAGTCGAAAAACAAAGCCATCGTGTCTCCTCCTTCATTACTTCTTATTTTATAAATCCGATTTATGTTTCAATAAGATTGTTTTATAAAAATAAGTTGTTTTGCTCTCTTAAGAAATTATGCCTGATTCCTATTTATTATAAGTCATAAGTGGGAAACTAAAGTTCAGCTTTATTTTAGTAGTAAGTAGGTATTAATTTAAAAAAATCAAAATTATGGAAAAACGCCATTTTAATAATTAAATTAAATCTAACACATGCAAATGCTATTAAAATGTTATTGGATTTAAAGAAGTGATAAATAAGGCTTGTGCAGTTTGTTATTAATCAAAACTTTCCAGTGAAATATTTAACAGCAATTGACCAAGATATCCTTGATTTATTTCAGTATTATCATCATGGAATTGTCCTCCATTAACGCCATATTTAAAATGAATGAATAAAATAATTTTGAAGTACATATTACAACACAATGCTCTACATTACAAAAGACATTTTCAACAATTTGTTCATAATATAATAATTTATTGTTGTCTACAAAATCGAATCACAGTTTTTAAATTACACTCTGTTCAACAATTTTTGAAATGTATAGGACATTACATTTCAAAAAATGTTGAAAGAGTTCAGATTTAATGACTTAATCAATTTGTTAAAACAAACGGTTGCAGCCATACTTAACACTGAATTGAAAAATGGTGGTTAAAATATATTAAAATTTTCAATTTAGTGTAATTAATTTGTATTAGATTTAAAACAATCTCAGTTTCTCGTTGGAATAATTTGCATCTTTTAAATTTTCAATGAAAATTTTAAAATTGATATAGTTAATTATTATATTAATCAATATTTGATGAAAGCGAAAATGTCATAGTTCTAAATCCTGAGATTTATTTTTGCACACCTTTAGTATTATAAAATATAAAAATATTTTTATTATCGTAAAGATAATGCCACCCAACCGTTTAATTAACAAGATAGATTTTTAATAAATAAATTTTGAACAACATTAAACATAAGTTTGAACGAATAGTAGAAATATCCTTCCTGCAATTTGGATATATTATCAAAATACTACACATGCAGAATATAGAGGTTGAATGTTTACAGCCAAGTCAAAACAGCTGAAGATATAATCTATGCCTAAAAATATCAAACGCTTCCTGTGGCTACGTTAAACTATTTACTTGTATCCTATCAAAATTTGGTAAACAGTATTTTAAGTCGTATTAAAAGATTGTTTAAATTGATTGAATTGATCTTCTGTAATCTGTCACTAACGGACCCTAACCTTTAAGCAAGAATTCTAATGAAACATACATTTGTTATTCTCTGTTATTTTCTTCAACCGATTTAATAGTAGAGATTAAAGTAGTCTTTTAATGTTACTATGTACGAAATATTGAAAATGAAAGATTGGAATTCAAATTGATTACAAATTTCCCACTATAATAATAATAATAATAAAGTTTATTTTTAATTGTAATTACACTTAGTAAGATTAACAATATGAAAATTCAAATGAAAAACGTCGTATTCTGCTAAATAATGTAACTTTTAACTAATAAATTAGATAAGAACATAAATCAATCTCTTAAACAAAAATCTTTCGATCTTTCAATCAAAAACCTTTGAGCTTTTGTTTGAAAATAAATAAAGATGGACTGTCTTTAATTGATTGAGGTAGACAATTATAAATCTTGTAGCCATTATAGCTGATTCCTTTTTCAAATTGGGTAGTTTTATGAATTGATGGCTGAAACTGATTTTTATGCCTAGTAGAATAATTGTAAATAGTGTAGCGGCAATGAAAATATATGTGAATTTTGACGAACGAATATGGCTACTTCATATACATAGGTGGAAGCTAGTGTTCAAATTCCACAATCTTTAAAACATTGACGACATAAATCCCTAGAATTTATAGAGCATAGAGCTCGACTGACACGTTTATGTATTACAAATAGACGTTGAAAAAAAACTTTTTTTCAGCGCTCGTAATGTATAATGCCGTAACGGATGTTTGAATGAAAGTACGCATAGTATGCAGTCAACGTTATGTGTTTAGAGCACTTTTGATGGACTTTACTAAAACTAACTAACTACTAAGTTTCAGTGCTAAAGTTTCAATATGCTGTTCCCAGCTTAATTGAATTTGAAGTCAATTGCCAATACTAACATTTTCACCATTGTTGATATTTCGATGTTTTAATCATCCAATAGAAAATTAGATGGTACATTCATATTTGATCTAATATTTCTGAACAAAACACAGAACTTGTTATCAGAATTTAGAGTTAGTTTATTTTTTTTTGGCACCAGGTCTTCAGATGTAAGTAAGTGTTTTGTGTATCGACTATGACTTGATCAACTCGTTGATCACTGATAATAGCCGTGGTGTCATCAGCATAGACAACTATATAATTTGGCTGCATATTATACATACTGTACACAACGTTAATAAATATATTAAATAAACTTGGCCCTAAAATTGATGTCTGCGGTACACCTATTTCAACAGGCAATGGTGTTGATATTTTGTTGCCATGCGATACTGATCGTACTCTACTACTAAGATATGATTTTAGTAATTCCACACATACACCCCTAACACCATATCGTTCAAGTTTAAGTAAAAGTATACTATGGTTAACCGTGTCGAATGCCCTAGTTAAATCTATAGCCGGTCCCACAGAGCAATTGAGCAGTTAATGCTGTGTATTTTTTTTATTTTTGAAAGCCATGTTGCATTTCAGTAATTATGTCATGTTTCCTAAAAAAAACTCATTAAGACGTTGATTTATGGCCTGTTCAAGTATTTTTAAAAATACTGGCAAAATACAAATAGGTCTATAATTTGTTAATTTATTGGGTTCGCCATTTTTAAATAGCGGTTTAATTTTACCTATTTTTAGACAAGTAGGTAAACTTCCAGTTTCAAAGACTTGGTTTATTAACTATTTCTATGTCCCCCTATGATATTAATTGAAAATAATTGCCCTTATTTTGGGTACCTCAGTAACCTCATAATTAATTCAAATAACAAAACTAGTTCAATAATATTGCCACACAGAGAGATAATATTTTGGGGAGACTTTTTAGTCAGCAGAGCAATCGTTTCATGGGATGTATGGCATGTCGCACCATCTTGTTGAAACCAAAAACCGTCATTTTCATCCACAACTACGAAAAAAAAAACAATCAGAAAGCATGTTTCTGTAACTGACGTAGTTCACAGTGACTTTTTATCTTGGATACGTTTCTATGTTGTTATCTGCTCCATGGCGAAAATAAACATCAAACTACAATCCTCACCACATAAAAGCTAGCAGGCTCCAGGGAAAGATTGTAAATAACAAAAATGAAACAAGCACGACTGCCAAACGTCATATGACAAAATGGCGCCAAATTCAAATTCGTCCTTACTTGCTGGACACCCTATATATAATTGCTGCTATAATTAAGGCATTTATCACATTATAAAAGCTTTTGTATCCGTCATTCGTCATCATGACGCCTTCCTCCAATATGCTACTTCACACCCAGAAACAGGTGGTATTTACTGGGCGTGAGATCTGGGCTTTATGGCGGATGATCAAATTGTTCCTAGATAAACAATGCCTTGAGTTCGACTGGCTGTGTATGACCGGTCATTGTCCTAAAGCAAAATTATTCCTCTACTTTTTTTTCGTGGAAGTGGAGAGATCTTACATAATACACCCAGAGGACGATTCTCTAGGTAGTGTCAGATTCTTACTGACTAAAACTCCACTGCCTTGCTTTAAAAATTTTATTTAATAAATTTTCTTAGCAGGTTATTGATTTGGCTGGATTGACTCAGTAAATGCACTAATATAAATTTTATATCGTGATGGGGAGTTATAGTTTTAAAGTTTTGTTGAATTTACCAAAATATTTAAAAAAAAGTGTATTGGCGTTATAAGTGATTATTTGTCCAGTTGTAATAGACGCTTTCTTTTGCCTGATGGGCGTCGTAGTTTAATATGATCCTGCAGAAGGCAGAGGTCAAAATTGGTAGAGTGGCTGAGGGCCAGCTGATGGATGAAGTCCTGGACTCTAGGGATGTTTAATTCCGAGCGCAGTTGATTGTTGGAGACGTACCACGGTGCGTCGACAATCCTACGGATCATCTTGCTCTGTCTTGCCTCCAACTTATTCATCTGCGTCTTGGAGACGGTAATCATTTTTGACCGTATGATTGCCTTGTACAGATGGACTTTACTGGAGAGGAAAAGCTGACTTTTATCAAGCAGTAATGATTTTAACCCATTCGAGACGGCGCATTTTTTCGGAGACCATCCCCAGAATCCAAATTTTTTTTTTGCTTTATATTGGACATTATTGATAAAAAAAACATGTTAGCAATAGAAATCCGTCGCTTTGTAACTCCCATTGTAAAAATAAGATGATTGCACACCGTATGTGCAGGTAGCTCCTCTGAATGTTTTTATTACGAGGAACGGATTGCACATCAAATCACCGTCATCATCCCATCTCTCTGTATCTTCACTAACTTCAGTTTCAAGTTCTTCAATTTCGCTTTCACTTTCATCGTCATTAAAATCTTCCCAATCACTATTCTCAAAAATATCACCATCTAACGGTTCTATATTCATATTCATGTCTCATTCATATTCCGAATCACTATCACTATACACAATAGCAACATTTCGATTATTTTTTGTCTTTTCTGGAGACAATAAATCATCACTTTCACTATCACTACTCATTTTCTGCGTTCCTGATGGTCCTGGCTTTGGGTCACTCATTATAGGGGCTAAGTTGAAACCAACATCAAATTTTATTTTTACAGACTTCTAGGATAATTTTTGTTATAAACCAGCCTTGTTCTAACGGCAGATTCTTCCATAATGGCTGATAATTGCAATTCAAGATCATTGCACACATGGTGTGCAGCCGGTCTTTTTGGCTCGGAAATGCATTGCACACACGGTGTGCAATTGGTCTCGAATGGGTTAATTGTCCGAACGCTTGTTTCGCTTTCGAGATGGTCATTTGGACGTGTTTATTCCAATTTAATATTTTATCCATGTATAGACCAAAGTATTTAACCTGGTCGACCCATGGAAAGGCTGTGTCCTTGAATGTAAGGCTGTCAATGGGTATCGAGAGGCTCTGGGAGAAATAGATGGCTTGGCTTTCCTCTGGATTTATTGAGATTTGTCATTCAAGTGTCCACTCCTCGAGTTTAATTTTACATCTGGGGTTTGTGATTAGCGGCGTCGTCGCTATGCCTTGCCCAACGGGAATTTCGGATTTCTTTAAGCTCTTTCTGAATTTCATTTTGCAATCTATTCAGATCCTGCTTGTGCGTTGCCAACTACGTCGGACACGATTTTTTTTCTCTAATTTTATTAAGGAGATATCTTGGAATATTGAGCGGATCGCCCGGAGAGACCTTCTTCACTGATGTGGATTCTTCAATGGCTGCTGTGTGGATATGAATACTCTAATCTATTCCTTCACGATTACGAATCGCCGGAATCGACGTTACGTTTTTCGAGATGGAGTTATTGAAGAGTTTACAGTCAGTAATTCTGGCTGTTCTCTTATAGTAAGTCTGGATATTTCTGTGTGTATATCCATTATTACTGGATTGTGATCAGATTGTAAGTGTGATGTGGACCAAATGGTCTTTTTCAATGTTATTGACTATGAAAAAGTCTAGAATGTCAGGATGGTATCCAGCATTGTGAAAGAATGTTGGTGAATTTGGCTTAGTGTTTGGATGGGCAGTCTGTGTTAAGTTATTAAATCAAACAGTTTCTTGCCTCTTCCATATACCTCCTTGTGAAAATATCTTTCTACGGTCGTTTGAGAAATGCTTAATCTATCTGCGACCTCTTGAGTCGTGTAACGGCTGTTTGCTTCAATAAATGTCTTTATTTTATCATTTTTAGTTTTAACTGGCCTTTCTAAAGATAGGGCAAATTTAACATTAAAATTGCCGGAATGAAAATTGGCAAACCAATTCTAGCACTGGCGTTCTGTAAAGCAATCTTCACGGTACACATTACATAACTTTTTATGGGCTTGCGTTACGTGTTTGCCATTTCTGAAGTAAACTAGTAAAACGATAAAGCGATATTCCTTGGTTTGCTTTTCCAACTTTTGACCATTGCTTTACGAAGACTACTGAATCCATTCATTTACTATTTGAATAACAATTGAAGCGTTGGCTAAAAATATATGTGTAGACTCAACCCAATATTATCAATAATCTTATTTATACTTAAAAACAAATAAAATGTAAAATAGTAGTGAAATAGCATCAACTCTTATTAGTTTTAATAGAAAAATTGCACAATTTCCTAAAGTTTATAAAGTAATTCAGTGGTTTTGCTATGTAAAGCACCTTTGATACTATAGGGATGGATTTGTAAATTAAGGACTTAATTTAGTTTCATAATTTGTTTATCAGCTTCCTGACATGTTTCAACAGTTGCTTGTTATTTTCAAAGAAATGCTATGCTTACTGAAGTGTTGATTTTTATCTATCGGTATATTTAACCTAGGTTAATTTTGTAATTGTTACATGAGACAATCTGCTAAAATGATGTTTTGATTTGAAGTAACCTCCTTCTGGTTGCTTAGTATATGTTTGTCCATCATAAATACATAACTATCCTAGATTATATATACCGATAGACAAAAATCTACCCATTCAGTAATCATAGTACTTCTTTGAAAATGACAAGCACTTGTTGAAACATGTCAGGAAACTGATAAATGAATTATGGAACAAAACAAGTCCTTAATTTACAAATCCATAAAATATATGTTTCATGAAGAATGTAGTATCTTTAATATTATCAATATAAAAAATCGATATGTAATTAGTAGCTCTAAATTTAAATTATTTTTAAATTATTAATTTTTAAGTAACTTTGTGAATATCACACACAATATTTTATTAATAGTGACTATAGTTTTGACAAGCTTAAGCTAGTTTAGGAATTACAAGCTTAAGTGTGTTTTTAAGTTATAAATTGTATTACAAAGAGAGAGAATTTCGTAATAATACATAGTTTCAAACATTTATTTTCTCACAAGTTATAACAGTTAAATATGTAAAATATAACAATAATTAAATATTATTCTATTATGCAGTAGTTCTTTGAGTGAATATAATATTATAAACAGTTAAAGCTCGATTGGTATTCTAACACAAAAATAGCACACAGACTTTTATATACTAATAACGGCATCTATTCTTAAGGAAAGTGTCGAACATACTTTTATTTCTAGAACTAACTTTTAACAACCTCTACGTAATTAATTAACTGAGACGTAAAGAAGGCTGTCGATTTTTTAGACAAATTGTAAAATTGAGCCGTCCATGTATGTTAATTGGTTAAGAGGATTAATCGTCTCTCGCGCGATTAATTGCGTCCTCTCCTTTTTCCAATTTCCAATTTTCCGGAGTTCCTTGAGGGAAATTAATGATCGGCTTGATTGAGGGCGAAATCGATGGCTTAATTAAAAAGCTCCGGAGGAACTTGAATGATTTATCACTGGCTCCGTCCAGCATCTGGAGTGCGTCGTAAAAATTATGATGTTTGCAAATTAAAACGCGAGAACTAATTAACTCAACACCAATTAACACGTTCATCCTTATTAATATTTCACCATGAAAATCCCGCTTAAATCTTCCGCCTTATTAATATTCAAAACCGAGCGCCCTGAAAAATCCGCACTAATTACTTAACTTTAGCCTAGTTTACGCGAACCATAAAGACGAGTGCACCGGTGTTACAGGTGTAATTTGTAAATGTAAAACTGTTGATTAATTGATTGATCTTGTAATCCCAAGTTTATCAGCGGGTGTCGGTTTTGTAGTTACTAATTAAACACTGAGGTCTATATTGTCCGGTCCAATTAGTGCAGTATCGGTGACGCACAAATACGTCCGGTTGGTTGGTTGGTTGGTTACTATCTGGCTTCGGCTTATATCCCTAATTTAAACGGATGGAGCTGAGATCGAGCATCGGCCTCCGATAAAATTTATCGCCGTCCGCAATATAAATAAGTCATCGATGGATTAGGCCATAAACCTCAATTGAATTGCGTCCAGATTTAAATCGGCTTGACCATACAAAGTTGCATTCTTATTCAATTGATTGTGTTGCTTCGTATTTTAGTCGCTAAAAAAAGCTTATACTTTAATTTATGTTATTATCATTTACTTGTCATCGAATAAATAGTAAATAAATAAATAAATATTAACACTTGAAGCATTAAATTACAAAATATAGTCAACGAAGCCAGTTGGGTAACTTTCGAAGGTGCTTTCTATAAATTTGTCGGGTTTAAGAAAACTAATATGTCAAATAAGTAATTTAAACTGTATGTGCATATTCTAAAGAGTAACATTAATTTATACAAATTTTAAAGAGAAACATAAATTGAATTTAAAACACGATATTATAAAATTGTTCGTAACTCAAAAATCAAACTATATTCAGTCTCTTAAATTTGATAATGCGTCAATATAATGAAAAGTGATTCAATAATAATTTGCTCCTGGCGATTAGGTTTCTAATAATAGTCAATTGCAATTCAATGTATTTTACAGGTTTATTAAAATTATGATAATAAAAGGATTAATTAAGCACTAGAATAAAAATGTCACAATTTTGTATATAAATTTGTAAACTTTCTGAATACTGTACATATCTCCTTAAGAATGACCAACGGTCGAAACTAGTCGGAGAAATATAAAAATAGTGAAACATAACCAAGTGCTTAATTAGTCCTTTTAATAACATAAAAATGTTTCACCACTGGTTAAGTGAGGAGTTAATTAATCGTAAAATTATGATATTTGTTGTGTTCCATGTTTTGTGTTCAATGTATTTTATCTCTCTTTTTAAGCAAACTATACTTTTTTTCATTAAAAAGGAAGGGTGTCGGATGGAATTGAGGGTTGAATGATAGAGGGTAATTCACTAAATTTCGGGTTGAGTAATGTGAAGTGTTATATATTATGATAAAACGAAAATAAAATTCCTTACTTCACTTATTATTTTTATTAATACCAGATGTATATTTCGAGTACTATGTACTCATTATCAATGGGTAATAAACGCTTAAAACTACAAACGCAAACAAAATACAAAGGCAGATTTTGGGTAAATCCAGAAAGTAATTAGTGGTTGTCGAAAGCGGGTTATTCTTTTCGGAATTATTTTTGCAACAGGCTTAAAAGTGGGTTGTTTCAATTTCTTCGAGCATATTTAATTTTGATTTATTTGACTTTTTTAAAAGGGACATATTATTTAATGAAAAGAGGTGTCCTGTTTTAAAATTATGTTGAGCTAGAGACGATTTTGCTATGTTTTTATTTTTGACCTGTAGACGTGTTCTTTGAACCTCTTGAGTAAACTCCTTTGTGTTTGGCCTTTATAGCATTTATCACATTCATTACATGTTATTGAATAGATTCCTGACTCCTTTTTTTTAAATTGGTTTCCTAAAAGTGTTTTCAGTTTTGTGGTGCTATAATACGCGGGACTTAATTTGAATATCTTAAATATCTTAACAATCTTATTAGTTATTAGGTCATTATTAATAAATCTGGTAAATTTCTTTTCTTTTGTTTCTGTTAAAGGCTTTAATGTTGTTAATGTCTTGATTTTTTGGTTTCTTTTGTGTCGGTGAATTAATTTATTAATTGTGAATTTGTTATAACCTAAGGATGTTGCTATTTGTGTTATTAGTTTTAGTTCTAAATTTCTATTTTCTATTGAGAGAGGGAGATTAAATACTCTATATAACATGCTGCTAAATGCTGACAATTTGTGTTTGAAGTGAGTGGATGAAGAGTTATGGATGTTATTAAAAGTATGGGTTGGTTTTCTATAAATGTTAAAATCTAGATGACTGTTATCTTTATTGTTAATTAGTAATACGTATAAGAATGGGATTTGGTTGTACTTTTCTGACTCGCAAGTCAAATTAAACTGGGATACAACGCATTTAAATTTTTAGCTAATTCATCAACATTTAAATCAGACTTAATTACTGCTATGATGTCATCTACATATCTAAACCAGACTTTCGGAAAGTTAACGATGGTACTTTTAGCGATGTTCTCTAAATTATTTAGAAAAATGTTAGCTAAAAATGGAGAGAGGGGGTTGCTCATGGCTGTTTCGAAAGTCTGTTTTTAAATATTTTTATTAAATTAAAATGCGTTGCATTTCATTATTAGTTTGGTTAATTTTATATATTTATCTACCTTATCTAACGGAATTGGATGTTTGATTAGTAATTGTTTAAGTATGTTAATTGTTTCTTCTATTGGTACGCTAGGTAATCAAGGGTAATTGTCATAAACAACTTATTTATTAGGCACATCAAATTTTAAAGTATACACACATCTTTAGAAAAATCCACACCCGACTGGGATTCGAACCCAGGCCCGTTGACCGTGAGCAGTCACTCTATCCACTAGGCCACCGCGGCTCATAAAAAAAAACAATACTTATTTAACGATTGTTTAATAACATCGTACTTTTCTAATCTTCTGTGTCAGAATATTCTTGCACATTAGAATTAATATAAGTATTTATTTTCTAAATATTAGAACTAGACATACTTATATGCAAGACAATTAATATAACAGAAATTATTTTAATAGAAAACCGATGTATGTTTAATTCTTGAAGCCATCACTTTGTGATACATCTTGAATCAGGAACTTTACAGTACTTTAAGTTTGATAATGGCCTTTAAAGGTTGAAACTATAGTCATGTAATAAATCCTGTGTGTGATATCAACGTGTATTTTCATTTAAACAGATTTTTAACTTGATTTATACATTTGGGCAAAGCGATAGATCAATCAATTTTAGATGGTACTTAAAATTACCAAATGAAGTACCGAATAATAAAAAGTTATGGGAAGGTCAAACCATATTCCAAAATCTAACCATCCCACAAGGGAATGTTTCTAGCAAAACTACTTCGAGAAAAAGTTTCTAGGAAAACGTGAAGATTTCTAGTTCTTAATGGCATATTAAAATTTAATTGTGCAACTAGCTCACTGTGATTTATTAAACCATTTACTATTTTAAACAGAATACATAAATCACAATTCATACGTATTTCACGAAGAGATGATAATTTTAAAAATAAAACTTTGCCACTACGACTATAGTCTTAACTATTTATTCCATTACGGTATAAAATATATAAAGAAAATTTGTTTTGCACCCGTTAAATTTGAGCTACAAATTTTAAATAAAATGGAGACCAAATACATGAAGCGTATTCCAATTGAGAACTTCCTAAGGAAATAAATAAATATTCCTAGATATCAATAGAAAATACATTGGCGAAGCGATTAACCAATCAAAGGGTTTGGAATAACACCAAGATCCTTGACATAATCAACTGAATCCATTAATGCAATAGATATTTTCTACAGTACGTCTACCCAATGGCATACTAAAAGCATTTGCCTATATTAAAAAATAGTTGATTGTCACAGCACTAGTTATAAAAATTATTATTATCATCCTGCAAATATACCGGGTGTCTCAGACCACCCGTACCAGCCTTTTATTTCGACAACGCTTGGTCGAATGTGACTGGGACAAAAAATTTTATTACCAAAGTGAACCCAAGGAATCCACTGATGAGTTTATTTTTTACCGGAATAATCCGGAAGTACCCGGAACCGGAAGTAACTTTAAAATTTCAAATGGCAACATAGGTCGAGTGTGGTATTAATTGATAAGTCTTTTTAAAAGAAACAACTTTTATTAAAATGTTTTTTTAATATTTTGCATATTTACAAAAATAAACGAAAAAAACTAAATTGAAAATTAGTTATCCATTCAACACTAATTTTCCTCAAGTAGGCTTTGCTTTTTTGTTACAATAACAATTTGTATATGTGTTAATATTGCAAATATTCTTACATGACTCTTCGTATTGTTCCTCCATACTTTCCTTGGGTAATATGATATTTTCTACACTCAGGTGAGAATAGTTCCTTTTATTCAAAACTGAAATATTATTTTATTATTATTTTGAGATGGATGGCTTCTATAGTACGGGTGTCTCAGACCACCCGTACCATCCTTTTATTTCGGCAAACAAAAAACACCAATTGTTTGAAAGTATTTTATTTAATAATTCAAATAAGAGTGTTAAAATAAAGAAAATGATAATTAAAACAAGTATTCAATTATTTCTGGTATGTTCAAATTGCCATCCTTCTTGATCAATGCATCTTTTTAGCCGATTTAGAACGTCGTTGACGGCCCGTAGTATCCCATCTTCACTAAGTGAACGGCAGACATTCCTTATTCTCTTCTCCGTATTATCGCTCATGGTTGGAAGCTCTTTATAGACTAGGTCTTTGATACGTCCCCACGGGAAGAAGTCAAGAGGCGTTATGTCAGGAGAACGTGGTGGCCATGGAAATGGTCCTAACCTTCCAATCCATCGACCAGGGAAAAGGCGATCAACGATTTAACGAGAAACTCTTGCGTAATGAGCTGGGCAACCATCTTGTTGCAAATACATTGTTAGCATCTAGAAGGTCAAAAAGATTATATTCTAAAAAAAATCAGTGTATTTAGCTCCGTTTAATGAACCATCGAAAAAATGCGGACCAATTATTTGGTTTCCTAAAATACCACACCAAACATTAAGGGTCCACACGTGTTGATTATCAACTTCTCTAAACCAATGAGGGTTTTTATTACTCCAGTAGTGAGCATTACGTAAATTAACAACTCCATTGCTTTCGAATGTCGCCTCATCTGTACATAAAATTTTGTGATAGAAATTATAATTTTTATGACACCACCATTCACAAAAATTCAACCTATCTTGAAAATCTCGCTCTTCAAGTTTCTGGTTTAGAGAGAAATGATATGGATGGAATTTGTTTGTTTTTAAAACTCTCCAAGCAGTGGAGCGACTTATTCCAGCATAGATTTCAATTCTTCTAGTATAGATGTTCGGGTCCAGAGCAATTGCTGCAAGAATATCTGATGTTCTTTAATCTTGTGCACGTTTTCTGATACTTTGACCTTTGTTGTGGCTGGGCTGTAGCTTATCATTTGTCTTAACTCGTTCTGAAGGCGCCGAAAGACATTTTTTTGACTGATTGGCTCGTTGAGGGTATCGTTCAGCTTTGGCCGTATTCATCTAATATCATCAGCACATCAAAACCTTAGAGGTTTGTAAAAACCATGTTGACACAGTCAATACTTTTAAAATAAATAATTTTTACTTCAAATGTTCACGAACGTCAATTATTTTGACATAACAAAAAACAATGCCTACTTAAGGAAATTTAGTGTTGAATGGATAACTAATTTTCAAATTATTTTTTTTTTTCGTTTATTTTTGTAATTATGCAAAATATTAAAAAAACATTTTAATAAAAGTTGTTTCTTTTAAAAAGACCTATCAATTAATACCATACTCGACCTATGTTGCCATTTGAAATTTTAAAGTTACTTCCGGTTCCGGGTACTTCCGGATTATTCCGGTAAAAAATAAACTCATCAGTGGATTCCTTGGGTTCACTTTGCTAATAAAATTTTTTGTCCCAGTCACCTTCAGACCAAGGGTTGTCGAAATAAAAGGCTGGTACGGGTGGTCTGAGACACCCGGTATAATATCAGTTATATTTTTTTTATTAAATGGAATACTGCATATAATAGAAAATTGCAATGTTTAATATAAGTGTTAAGATCATTTATAAATAGTAAAATTAGAATGAGACCGCAGTGGGAACACCTGAAGTAATACTGATTATTCTAGAAATGAAACTGTTGATTTTAACAAATTGTACTCTATCAGTCAAATAACTCTGAATCCATTTTATAATATCACTGTCAAAACCTATGCGATGTAATTTATCTACTAAAATAGTATGAGGAACCTAGTCAACCGCTTTGGAAAGTCTGTATACACTGCATCAAACTGACAATTGCTCTCAAGCGCCTTTAATCCTGCTATATAAGTAAATTTGATACAATAGACTTTCCAAAACAAAAACCGTGTTGCTCATTACAAACAATATGTTTACAAGAAAACATTAGTTGCTCGGCAATTCATTTTATCAAACATCTTTGAAATGACAGATTGAATAGTCCCCGTTATAATTCATAATATCTTCTCTTGAACCATTTTTAAAAACAGGCCTAATATTACTTTCTTTCCATATTAAAGGAAGAACACATGTTTTAAAAAAATATTAAATATTTTATCCAATTGTGCACAAAGAGAATAGATAAATGTTTGATAAATAAATCTGGTATTCCATCAGGACAAGGATTACAAGAGTCCGGTAACATGTTAATGGTATTAAAGATATCTGTTTTACTAATATAGAAATGGGTCAACTTAATTGAGTTTTCAGAAGTTACCATAGGTTGTATACGATTGTTTACATCATTTACATATACTTCAGAAAAATATTCCGCAAATAAATTAACGCAGGCACCTCCTGAATTGCATGATCTATCCTTAAAATTCAAATACTTAGGATAACTATCTGTTTTTCTAAATGCATTGATATAATTCCAAAAAGATGTAGAATCGTGTAATATATTTAATTGAAGTTTGTTGATGTAATTATGGTATAACTTTTCACTTAGTGTTTTTCATTGCGAATATAGGTGTTTAAACTGTTCATAGTCAGTAAATCTACCAATTCTTTTATATTAAGCATGAGACTTTTGTTTCATTTTAATCAGTTTAATTAAAGTAGATTTAATGCGCTTTATAGAAACATATTTCTGAATCACATACATGCAGACAGAATAAAATTTATCAAGAATAACATTAACATCATCGCCAACCAGAAATTCATTCCATGCTTGACAAAAAATATGTATATTACTATAGTTGGCAGCTTTAAAATTAAACATAAAATCATCATATAATAAGGATTCAGTGATATCATTAGTGTCCACAGATATTGCATAAGGTATATGATGGCTGCTATGATTAAAAAGAGGATCATCTGAGCGTGATAGAATATCATCTATCTTAGATGAAGCTTAATCTAAAACACCACGATTGTTGGGTATCATATTGATTTGACGTAAATTATGATATTCTAATGTTTCAGCTAATAATTGAGCATATGTACAATCGATATTATAAACAAAATCTGCCTATTATTAAAAGACTAAGAGGCAAACGGTAAATTAAAATCTCCACAAAAAATAAAATTAGTGTGCGGGTATAAACTACAAACATAATCAACGGAAGGACAATAATCAACATAAGATGATATATTTGATACTGGCGGAATATAAACCTCTGAAAAAATAAATTTATCACATAATTTCACAGATAAATTCTCAATATTTGATATTATATTTATGGCAGTGCTATTAAGGTGTGAATTAACTGCAATCAAAACTCCACCCCCACGTGATTTATCACCAGTTTTATAAGACCGATCACATCTAAATACTGAAAATTCATGAATATCTAATTCGCTATCATTTATCAATGAATCTAACGAAGTTTCAACAAAAATTAATACATCAGAATTAGTCAAATTTACATTTTAAAGAATAAACAAAAAACTCCCCGAGCAAACACCACTTACCACGTACCAAAAGCTTTTCAGTTCTAGTTTTTAATGATAAAACCTTAAGTTTACAGTTTCATCTCAAACGGATCATTCTTTTTTGAAATACAGCGCCTACACACTGTCTATATAAGGAAAATAAAAATGTATGGCATTAAAAGTACAATGTTATCTATTTCAGTAAATGTTTTGAAGCCAAAATTTCAGCCTAAGTTAAATTTAATATAAATTTAGAACACAGGCGTAGAAGAAAAAATAAAAATAGGACAGCACGAATTTGAGAAAATCAAAAATAAAGTATTTAGGCACAAGAAACAGGAACGAATATTAAACTGAAATCGAAGAAAAAATACAGAAAGCAAATAGTGCAAAGAACACAAAGATAAAATTGTATAAAACAGTACTAAGACCGATAATCACATATGCAGCGGAAACTTTGACAATGACACAAAAATAACAACACAAATTAAGAGTAGCAGAACGATCAATAATCAGAAAGATGCTAGGACCAAAACAAATAGAAGATGAAAGAAAATGAAGAAATAACACAAACATATTAGAAATGCTGAAAAGAAAAGATGTAGTTAGCCTAAATAAGACAGTATCTCATGTATGGAGATCAGGAAGTCAAAGATGAGGTAGAAGCAGACATCAAAAGCATAGGAATGACTAACTAGAAAAAATGAACAGAAGATCGGAAGAAATGGAGGGAAATAGCAATGAACATCTTTAACACCGATGCAGCACAATAGAAGAAGAATTATGGGGATTCATCTACCCCAACATAAATGGGTTGTAAGGGCTTCAATCTGAAGCGGCAAAACTCCACAGGGAGTGTAGTGCTATATGTTGTTTAGAATTTTTCGACGGCCTACATCGTTGATAGTAATAGCGGTACCGGTTTCGTCCTCAGAAACGAATGATTCCTTTAGCCCATACTGCAGACTAAACAGTGCGTTTTTCTGGATGCATTGGTTTTTCTTGAGTAGCATGCGAATTTTTACTACCCCAGATACGACAAATTAAATGAAAATGGACCTTTTCGCTCCATACAAATTGTTTTAGTGAAAATCAGCACCCATTATTAGTTTTATGAAACCCAGTTTACAAATATACAGCATTTATGATAGTCCGTTGGTTTAAGTTTTTGGGTTAGTTGAGTTTTATACACCTTTAATTGCAGGTTGATTTTTTCTAAATCGTTGAGTAGTGCCATATGAAAGATTCACTTACTGTGAATGATGATGGATCAAAGTGATTGTTTCTTCTTGCTCACTATTAAGGATACGAGGAATATTTTCATCTAAATGACTTCCTCGCAGATATTCAACTATTGGTGTATTAACGGCTATACCCGTTCTTTCAAATTTTTGCAATAAATTTCGAATTGCAAGCTCACTTGGAACATTTTTGCGTCCAAACAGTGATCGAAGTTTTTTTGTATTATCGCAAGTGATCGCCTGTTTTCATAATAAACCTTACAAAATTTACTCATTGCTAAATTTTCCATGTATTTTAAAGTGCAAACTTGAAACAATTATAGAACAAAATTGGCGCGGAATTCAAATTCTAAATTCTAATCTGATTTACACTTTACAAACTAAGTTATACACATAGAATTTTATATATACATTGTTTATTAGAATCAGTAATAGTTTAAAATATTTCACATAAATGAGAAAGTCATTCAAGAAATACATTGCTTACTCATAGGGAACGTATATTTTATACAGTATTGCTTTGGTATATATTCATTTGTACAAAATGATTAAACTCTCAATAAAAAAGTGTAACCGTTGAGGTTTTTCCGTTAAGTTATCTTAAAAATCCACAACTTTACTAGTTTATTCTGAAATTGTTACAAAGACATTTTAAAATGTCCAGAGTAAGACAACACAGTTTGACAGGGGTCGAATTATCGGCATGAAAGAAGCAGGTTTATCGATCTCCGAAATTGGCAGAAGAATTAATCGATATCACAAAACTGTGACATCGTCCGGCTGGAAGGCCACGCGACGTAATAACGCCCGTGAAAATCGGTTTCTGAGACAAATGGCCACAGAGAAGCGATTGCAAACAACTAATTCTGTTGCCAAATATTTAGTTAGAACTGTAAATCGCCAGATTTTTACGGCGACCATTTATCGACGAATTGCGTCCTTTGGTCTCCATTCTTACCGTCCACTTAACGTCTTCCACTAACCCCACCTCAGAAAGCTGCTCGTCTGGCTTGGAGTCAAGAGCGGCAAGGTTGGGTTGATGAATGGAACAAAATCGCGTTTAGCGATGAATCCAGGTTTTGTTTATGAAAGAATGATGGGCGTAGAAAGGTGCGTCGATATCGAGGAGAAGGAAGAAATTTAGAGTTTGCTGAGAGACGTCATACAGCATTACAATAAGTGTCATTTTGTGGGGTGGAAAGAATTTGGGCCGAAAATCACCTTTGGTGTTCATTCCACGTCTATTAAACGGTCGTCGATACATTGATAATGTCTTGCATCCAGTCGCGGTGTCATTTATGCAGACGCTACCTAGTGGGATTTTCCAGAAAGATAACGCCAGACCCGACACGGCAAAAATTGCAAAAGTGTTCTTGGAAAAAGCGGATTTGCAAATGTTGCCTTGGTCAGCAAAATCTCCCGCCTTGAATCCCATAGAGCATATCTGGGATATAATGTGTAAAATAGATCGCAATACACCTCATGTTAACTTTGATGATCTGAGACTTCAGTTAGAATTTGCTTGGAATGAGATGCCTCAAGCAGATATAGACCATTTGATTCTAAGTATGCCAAGAAGGGTAAATTCTTGCACTGCAGTACGAGGCGATGTAACTTATTATTAATTTTTTTTTCTTTTAATAGTTTAATCATTTTGTACTTATAAATAAACAATTATTTTCACCAAGTTTCGCATCAATCGTAATATTCTTTCTGGGTGGTGCATTTCATGCGAACGAGTTTATTTCTCTTATTTTTTCATATTACCGATTTTGAAAAAAAATAAGAGAGTTGCAATGCAGACTTTAAATTATTGTTACCTGTTAATATCAGCCACTGATTCGTTTCGATTTGTTTTGTATATCGTCAGCAT
>CAXAKX010001033.1:0-47931 GCA_963969525.1 Ontholestes murinus
ATAACAAAAGACATCCTTTTTAAACTAAAGTAACAGACCTAAATTAATTATCTGACGTTTTTAAATACGATAGAAAACTAGATACATAAAAAATTTTACCTTAAAAGTACTAAAACGGTGCAATAAACAATATTTTGGCGTTTTCTGCAAAAACGAGAAGACTTAACACTTAATTTAAATACCATTCGAAAGGTAATTAAAACGTGCATTTGCTGATAAATTAATAAAAATAGTGTTCCATTTAAATAAATGAAGTTATAGCCATTTATAGTTCTCATTTGTTTAATTCCAATTTTTTTACACCCGGCATAAGATGTCAAGTTTATTACACTTGGAAAATAAAATATGATCTATTGTTACATTTCAATGTAAATTTGGTATGCATAACTTAATTATTTTTTAAGTATTTAAAACATAAAAATTAGGTTACATTTTTACAAAATTCAAATTATTTCAAAAACCTTAAGGTTTATGTAATAAAAACCTTATTAAAACACACACTTATTTTTATCGAAGTATCCAAAAATGCAATAAAATACAGGGTGTTTCATTAAAAAAAACACAACTTTGATACTTTTAGGGTTTTTGGGACACCCTGTATATTATGAAAATAATTTTAAAAAGTAGCCCTAATAGACCCCCATATATCCCCAAAGTGAAACTTTTTGAAAGTCACGTATTTTGGCCACAATATTCCGTGCCGTATAGCGTGAATAACCCTGTATATATATATATATATATACATATATTACGGTTTAATGTCATTATCAAGTAAGACATTAAACCGTCGAAACTTAAGTCGTGTGTTTTTGTAATATATAGATATATATATTACATAATTTTTTAGTGGTTAAAACATAGTAAGTGCGTTAGTTAAGTGTTTATCATGAATTACCACGTAGTAACAGTCACCACAATCCTTATGATTTTTCTGTCATACATACAATATTAAACAAATAAATACACTGCCTGATTATTAGGGAAACGAATTGTTTGATCTTTGAAATTTTAGTATCACTGTTTAAGAGTTATTTAATGCTATTTACTTGCTACCTGAGTCATGTACAGTAAAAATGCATTTATACTTTGTGCATACCCATTCATGTGTTGTTTACAAATTCACTGTCGACTGAGATTTTTCCCAAGTGTTGGAAGGGCAGTTTGGTTGTTGTATCTATAATCTGTTAACCCCAAACTTTTAGATCTCTTAGTATCAGAACAATTAATGAGGGCTCGTTCGCATACAATTATAAATGAACAGCGTGGATTTCGGAAAAGTAAATCAACTGTGACGAATCTGATGGTGTACCATGTTCACTTGACATATTCCTTGGCGAATGGATCACAAGTTGTATCAATATATACCTGAGCTAAGGTATTTTTTAAATTAACGAATATTCATTAGGAAACATTTGTCTAACGTCAAAAAGTCACGTCGGGGGTTCCTCCGGACTCGCATTGTGGTCGCTTTATTTCTTTTATTTATAAATGACATCGGGTTAAAGAGTAAATACAGTAACTTTCTTCTTTATATTGACGATTCGAAATTTTTTAAAAGCGTTAACTCCATAAATGATAAATTTAACTTCAAAGTGATTTAAACACTGTTGCACTATAGTGTAATGATAATATGTTGGACTTGAATTTAAATAAGTGCGTCGATATCTCATTTTGTCGTGGTAAGCTACCCAATATTGACTACTTATTGGATGGTAATGTGTTATCACAAAAATCTGTTATCAAGGACATTCGCATTTTTGAAGGGTTCACTAATCCTACGAATAAAATCAAGCGTTTGCATGGGTGTTTTTGTAATATAGGTTATGTGCTCCTCGAACGATAATTTTGTATCAAATATACGCCTAGATCATTAAATGTAGAATGTATAGAAATATCATTTAGCTTATATTGCGACACAATGGGATAAAATGTTCTATAGTATGACATACACTTGCATTTACTTGTATTTAAATAATTCAGTCTGCTCCACTCGAAAATTCGAAATCAGTCTTCTTCATTTAACTCAGAATCAATAATAGATGATACTGATCTATATATTTTTACATCATCTGCGTAAACTATATTTAAAGAAATATTACAAAATAGATCATTAATAAATAGGACAAATAGCTTACTGAACTTTAGCTCTTGGAACGATATCCCATGTTCTCAATATATTTTGAGCTGAATACCCAGTTGTCCAACTTTGATATACGTTTTTTATGATTGCATTTGCAAAATCTATATACAAAACGTACAGATCGTACAAAGAGACAAATTGATTATTTGAAAAAAAATTATTTTGAACTCATCGAATGGCTAACAAAATCTAATTATTAAATTTAATAATGACATCCCCTATACCACAACGGAAAATTCTCGCGATATTAAGTCCTTGAAAAATAAGCGTATATTATTAAAACTTTGGCCACATTCGCACTAAGTTATCTTATACTTAAAGTCCATAATAAACATTATGATGTCATCATTATACTTGAGTATTATATAGTGACATATCCAATGCTTAATCTCAGCTACATAACTGCATTGTATCTTGGACAAATCGTACTACATCAGCGATCGTTTGAGTTGCAATTAAACAATATTTTCAATCAATCCCAATATGAAGAAATATGGAAATTGAACACATATTTGTTTCACTAAATTTCTTAAACTTTAATATAATTATTGATGATGTTTGCGTCGCTTCTGGGTTGGCAATTGATAAACATGTCAATTATACTGTGATCCTGGAAATGGAACGTAGTTAGTGCCATTGCTCAGCTTATGAATTTCTTAGATTAAAAAGCTAATTACGTAATCAACAGCTATATTTTTTTATATATACTCCAAATCAAAACCATTTCAAATACAACAGGACTATTCTTAGACTTATTATTTTCAAATATTCCTAACGCTAGAGAGAAACTGTCAGATTATGCTTTTGTAAATCTAAGTGTACATCACTCTGCATATGAAATTTCACCTCTCTCATACAAATTGTGTGAAATTGCAAATCACTAAACGAACGTACCTAGATCATCTAGCTAATTATGGAGCATTCAATTCCTAATTCGTATTTCTATTCCAATTAATGGCTAAATTTACTAAAATCTATGAGCATTGACATAATTACTGATAAATTTTACGAAGTTGCTTACTGTGGTATAAACACGTACAGTACACATACACAGCACTTACTTGAATAACAACTTCTGATACCTACTACCCAGCATAGATGCTAAATTAACTTAATAACACATTACGTCTTATAAGACGAGCTTACAAGCGTTTTAAGAAAATTGATTTGATTGATCGTGGGACTATGCATTATTTTCCAATTTAAGTAAAACAAATGAAAATCACTATCTATTACCTGCCAAAAATTTATATAGCAGGTGTTGTATCTTCTCTTTTTTTATTTGTCTCACATTCCTTCTCTTCTACCAGCACTACTTATACTTTTGTCAGTGATCAGAAACTGTGTGTTACTTAAGAAGAAATATTTAACCTTATTTTACATCTTATCTTTAACAAACAAAAAAGACCAGATGACATTTCTAATTGTGTTCTTTTGAAGTTTATCTATTTGTTATCTGGTAATAATAATGATTGAATGTCAATGTAATTATAATTAAGCATATTACCATGTAAGTGGAAATGATGTCATTTGATACCAATGTTTGATAATAACTAAACTTTATTTCAAAATAATGTTAACAAAACATAAATGTTATTATTAACTTAAATGAAATTTGGTTAAGAAGTAATAATAAAATAAACTATAATTTATTTGACAAACGACATACTTATAGAATAAATTCGGGGAACATGATAAAATCAAGAATTATTTATACGTATGCATTCAGTCAACTATTCCAAAAATGTTCGATAAATTGGTCACCGATGATTTAGATTACATATCTTCCCCAATTATTTCTTCAAAGCAACACGGATTTCTACAAGGAAGATCAACTCAACTAACCTATTTTGCTATAATCAACTATTATTTTGACCGGAACAACCAATCTGAGTCTATACCATATACTATAACTGAATAGTTGAGGCTGCTAGTTGTTGAAAGTTCATATGATTATATAAAGGCCTTTAACAGTGTTAATCATCGTGCTTTATTGGATAAATTACGGAACACAAAGAGTACGCATTAATAATTTTATTTCGGGAACCATTGAGACTAGCTCCGGTGTGGCCAAATTTTGTTTTTATTGTTCATCAATGATATTCAGTATGTAATTAAAAATATGATTTTTTATTGTATGCTGATATGATGTATAGATTTTATTGTGGTTTCAGTTTTATTAACTTTTATTATATAAAACTGGAACCCCTCTGTCATCAGTTCTATCCCCTATATTTGCAAAAATAGTAATGAACGCCCTCTTCCACTACATCATCAAAATAGTTAAATTCAGATAACATCATAAACATAAGTCTTTTTGCAAAGTAATAAGAAGTGAAAACCAATAAATTGTTCTTGGTACCAGATATCAATTAGTTCGGACCGTTACAGTCAATACCATAGAGAAGAACAAAAATCCAACATCATCCTTGTTCTAAAAACAAAATTACGCAGCTATTACACCCTCAGTTTCATCACAAAAATCTTAAATTATTGTACAATATTCGTCTTAAAAATCTATACACTCCCAATTGATTTAAAAACTTCTCTTTTCAACCCCAAATAATGTTGCCTCCACATCCGTCATTACTTCTGAAGAGGCTAGAAAAACTGGCCCCATATTACGTAGGAAGATCCAATTCATTAAGGATCTCACCACTAAAATTATTTTCCTTTTCAAGAGGCATGGCATTAAATTCTCTACATACAGCCTTGAATTGATTAACTATTTTCTTACTAAATTTAAAGAGAGCGTACAAAATGTGCACGTGGAGCTGTCTATTTACTCAAGTACAACCACTGCAATGCAGAATATGTTGGCCAAACGACACAAAAGCTCGAAGCACGCATTAGGCCTCATAAGAGAGATATAAAGTACAAACCTGAATCATGTGCCTTAAGCAGATATTCAAATAACACCAGTTATCACTTTAATTCCAATGATCTACTATTCTAGAATATAACACAAACCATTTCGAAAGATGTTTTCTTGAAATGTGCCAGATAAAAAATTAACCCCACACAGTAATTCAAAACAAGATATAAACAATTTTACTTCCACTTTCATCTATTTACTAAACCAATCTCTCACACGTTCCGTTAAGTAATAATAAATTTTAGGAGTTTGTGTTTGATGCTTTGTCAAAATTCAAATGTTAATCCATTTTTTTCCACTTTAAGCAAACCATGAGCATTAGACATATTTTAACGATTTGTAGTATTCAAAATTATTTTTTTACAAATAATTCATAAATCTACATTTATTATTCTAGATGTTAATAGAAAATTGATTTTAGAAACTTTTATCACCCTTTGAAAATGTTGATAACATTGGCCATTTTTGAGTTAGTCTCTGATTTCAATTGTAACAAAAAAACAAAACAAAAACCCTCGGATAAAATCTAAGTCGGCTATGACAATTAAAAAACGAATTTAGTTGTCAACTTGTTGTCAATTGTTTAAGCAAAAAGTTTAATTATTTTTTAATTTTTTTAAATAAAATTAAACATCTAATGAAATTGACGAATAACATCTACAAAGCAAAATTTTATTCCCAAATTTAGTTAGTCTATACTATAATAAAACCTATATATATTGAATTTGTCACCTAGAACATAACCATTAGTAAAGAAAAGTAATAGTTGAAGCTTTCACTTTGTTATACATAGTATAAATGAATAAACGCAAGTATCTTTAGTATAATCACACACTTGTGTCTGATCATGTGGGATTAGATGTACAATTAAAAACTTCAAAGGAAATAAGTATATCTGGTAGAGGCCTGTATAAGCCATATACATACAAATTTTACTTATTTACTATTTTAAACATACCTGACTAGTCATTCATTTAAAATAATTTCATGGTCAGAGATGACAAATTTAATATATTTATGGGTTATATATTTTGTTTAAGTAAACTATATACCGACGGCAAGTAATTTGAAAAATTATTGTTCAAGTGATACATACCACAAGTATTCTCTACTAGAGAGAATCTATGTTATACTTTTATTAATCCAATATTGAACAAATCAGTATATAAATAGAAATATAATATTGTGTTTTTAAGACTTCCTGTCTTTTGAAACTTGTATCCTTTCCATTTTAAAGATATATGTCACAGATAAATGCAGTTCGTAGTTGGGGGATTACATTTAAACTTCAACGGAATGCTTCTTAAACTGTTATAACTGACTCACAACTAGGAAATTGCATACCAAGGAACGAATTCAATTCGTTTTATTTATAAAAATTGTATGCATCTAAAAAGCGTGGACTGAAAATACAGGTCGAACCTATAAATGTGTATTTAATTTAAAATTTATTTCTAAATATATAAAATAGTAAAATGAACGGTATTTTATTTTCGGGACAAATGACAAATGGAAAAATTTGGAGGCACAAGAACAATTTTATTGTTTCGACTAACATTGATACATGAATATTATATTTTAATTGATATTTTCCTACATAATAGAGTTTGTGTTTTAGTCCAGTGATGCTACCATATATAAACCTAATACTATCAATTAATATTATTTCAACAGGAATATGGAACTTTAGCCGCAATAAATTTGAACTATGTATTTAGGCATTATATTGGGATGGAGTAAATTTAATATAACGATAAAAATACTATTACATTAACTTGAAATACAGGTATCATTATTGTTTAAATATGTGTAAATTAAATAAGGATCCATGTAATTAAGTCATAGCTTTACTTACTGTGATGCTTATTATGATTTAAATCATGTGGCTGCAGCTCTTACTTTTGTAATCCAAAGCCTAGCAGTGCTTAGTAAAACAACTAGTTGTTTTAACTATTAGCGATTAGTACTTGCATAATTACACTAAGATACAGTGCAATATTGTCCAGAGAAATTAATTTTTCTCATTGTCAACCACAATTTGTAGCTGTTCAAAGTCATTTTGGTTTTAATATTAATTGTCATCATCCAATTTAATTGTAAAATAACAGAGATAAGACAATATGGTGAGAAAAAGAACACATTTGTATAATTTACAACTATTGGAATGTTAATAATTTTAAAGACTTGAAATATTTAAATTTTCAGAGTCAAAATATAAAAGACCTGCCTTAAATATCTAAGAATAATAAATGCACAAACTTAAAATAGTTAACAAAACTGTTAGATTTTTAAATTGGTTTTATTGTAAACACTACATATGTTTCGCCACACTCTGGCTTCTTCAGTTGAAGAAAATATATGTACAATAAAACTAATTTGAAAATCTAACAGTTTTGTTATCTAAATAATGAATATGGATTTTCACCACTTATGTGTATCAACAATGAATCAACTGAAATAGTTTTTTATTAAGTTAAAACAACTTTAAAAAATTAATAATAATAATAGACAACAAGCTTTAAAAAAAATAACCTAGAGGGAATCTCGGGAACTGTAGGAGATAGAAAAACGGTCAAATGGGGTAAGAAGTGTGTATATTGACGAGACGAATAAAATTCCATTTTCAAAGTATTGAAAAAATTAAGGGTAACTAGAAATTTTGAAAAAAGTAAAAAGTCATTTTTTCAAATCAATATATCTCGGTTATTATAACAGATAGAATAAAACTGTAAGAGATAAAGTTTTAGATATTTAATGTAGATTAATATAAAATAAAGTCATTTGTTAAACAATAATACAAAACTAACGCAAACTTGTCTACGATTCCTATTTTATTATAAGATATGAAAAGTAGAAAAATATTATTTAAATTCAAATCAGAAATGAATAAATAAACAAAACTATATACAATAGGTGCCCGAGGGGCTTACCCTCCATCTACAAGCATATCTATATGTGTCTTAAATTTTGTATTGATCTTAAAACATCCCTTCTTCTTGTTTTGGTCCTTAAAGTTGTAATGATCTTTCTTCGCAAGTAATCGATATCGGTGGGAACAGTTTTATAAATTTTGTTTTTTGTAGCTTCCCATAAATAAAAATTTAATGGGAAAAGATCTGGCGAATGTGCCGGCCAATATACCTCCCCACTATTTGAAATAACTCTGTCGGGAAATATTTGAGACAAATAATCAGACACTCTTTTAGCGTTGTGTGGTGGAGCTCCATCTTGCTCGAACCAAAAGCTATATAGGCGGTTGAGGCAAATGTTGTCATCAATGTAATTGGTCAGGTAAGTCAGTAAAATGATGCAAATACCTATCTGCAGTCAAGTTGTCCAATCCATACATTTATACCAAAACGTGCTTGTTGTCATCGTCATTGGTTTCCGTGTGGATTTTCAACGAACCATACATGTTCATTTTGACTATTGAACATGCCTGTGTTGGTCAACTTGCACTCATTCGTGAATATTTTAAAACGTCAGAATTAAATATAATCAAAGTATTCCTACCATCACCCCGGAAGATAACAAGATACAATATAAATATACAGTCCAACCCGGAAGTTGAAATTGTTGCTGTTAATATTATAGTTAAAGTCAAAGCACTATGTTTAGTATGCTAATACATACCGTCTGCGCAAACCTTAGAGGTATATCAACACATTTTAGAAGTTATTGATGATCATATTACACTATTTGAAAATGTCATAATCTGTAGCGGCAATTTCAATATACCATTTACTCATACAAATCTAGATAATAGCAACCATGAGACTCACATTATGACCGAACAATTTGTTAATACCAGTAACTTGCCGTAACAAAATAGATTCATAAATGTAAACAGTCGCTTATTAGATCTGGTTCTTTCGTCATGCGATATTATATGTCAAATCTCTAACGACATGTATTTTGTAAAAGAAGACGTACATCACCCAGCATTAAATATGTCTATTAGTATGTCAACAGAGAAAGAACCAATTTTTAATGAAAATAATATACGTAGGAAATTTAGTTATGGAAAGGCAGATTTAATGAAATTATATAACAAAATCAACGATTGTGATTGGTCACTTGTTATTCAATGCACGGATGTGAATTCTGCTTGTGAAGCATTTTATAGGAGTTTAAATGCACTGATTGTCGTTTGTGTACATCTTCGTAAATTTATTAAGATCAATAGGAGTTTCCCTATATGGTTTAATGTAAGGCGTGTATTCAGAACAAAAAAACATTTCAGGATACTTTACAGTAGAACTAACTTGAACTTCTATGAGAAGGCTACGCAATGAAATTATAAAATTATTAGATGTAGACCATACACTCTTTATTAAGAATGCTGAAAACACAATAAAACAAAACAAAAATAAGCCAGTTTATATTAATCATAATTCTTCAGTATATCGTGAACAACTTGAGGATGTGAACAGCAACATATTCTTCCTACATAGAATCTCTGAGAAATATTTTTAACTGCTTTAAAAAATATTAAAAAGAACCTTTGGTCATTCCCTGATAATATCCCGGCATTCTTAGTACCTGACTGCATACCGTGTTTAATATCACCGCTATTGCATATTTTTAATTTGTCAATTTCCAAAACAGAGTTCCCTCATTTGTGGAAAGTAGCTAACATTACACCAGTTTTAAAATCTGGTAATAAAAATGAATTGAGGAACTACAGACCAGTAAGTATAATCAACAATTTCGCTAAATTACTTGAATCCATACACAAATATATAAACAAGTCAAAAATTATATATCCACCAGGCAGCATGGCTTTATGCAGAGATGCTCTAGAGCATGGATGCACAGACCGCGGCCCGCGGGCCGCATGCGGCCCGCCGGTCGAATACCGGTGGCCCGCCGACAGCAAAAATAATACTCTCGTACATTCTAAAAATATTGAATTCTATTCCAGAATAAAACCAAAAAAAATATGTTCGAAAAGTAATTTGAATCTCGCGCGCGCGCTATTACGGTGCGCCGTACGTGCGTCGTCGGTAACAGCGGTCGGTAATGTTCGTGCTGATCTCGGTTAAATTCGTTTGCTTGAAGAAGCGCGGCGGCCGGCGGCGCGATGACGATCGCTCGCGTAGATAGTACACGACTCGAAGCTTCCAGAGTCGGTTTCGAGATTTCTCCAGACAGTTTTCGACTCTATACGCGCGGTATAAAAGCCACGTTTAATCGCCGCTAGGTGTATTAGTGTTCTGTGAGTTTAATAGAGGTTTTGGAAGGCAATAGTTGTACTCCACTAGCCGGTGTCATACATTTTGATCCACATTCAACGTAGATTTCCTGTTGCAGTGTTAACCGTCAAGTGCCGTGTATAATTGTGTTGTGAAATCGTAAGTAAAACTCTATTATTAATAAGTGTTTCCCTACCTATTTAATCAATTATTTTTGATAATTTAAAAAGGATGGGTAATTTAAGTAGGTACTGTAATTGTTTTTAGGTGCTGTGTTAATCCTAGCCAGGATTAGAACGCAACATGGACAAGCCAGGACCTAGTAAAAAACGTAAGGTTAAAGATGAAAATCGGCAATTTCAAGAAATTTGGACTGAGAAATACTTTTTTGTATGGTCGCATAACAAAGTCGTTTGTTTAATTTGCAAGAATTCTGTTGCAATTGCAAAGGAATATAATGTAAAAAGGCACTATGAAACGCAGCATCCTTCTTTTACCAAGTTTACAGGCGAATTAAGAAAGCAAAAAATGTTGTCTTTAAAACGGGAGCTTACGGGTCAGCAAGCTATGTTTAGAAAACCCATTGAAGATTCAGAAACAGCTACAGAAGTTAGTTATGAAATTTCTCGAATGATAGCAAAGCGAAGTCGCCCCTTCAATGATGGGGATTTTGTAAAAGAATGCATAGAAATTGCCGCTAAGAAAATGTGTCCAGAAGCAGCAAAAAAGTTTGAGAAAATTCAACTGAATCGTATGACCATCCAAAGACGAATTATGTCTTTGTCAGGTAATATTGCGGAACAATTAACTGAAAAAACTAAGATCATTGAATTTTTTTCATTAGCACTCGACGAATCCACTGATATTAGTTCCACAGCTCAACTTCTAATATTCATACGAGGTGTTACTCAAGATTTTGAAGTCGTAGAAGAGTTATTAGGAATGTGTTCATTGAAAGGTCAAACCAAAGGAGTTGATATACTCAATGTACTTTTGGATGAGCGTTCAAAAACTGATTTGGACTTATCAAAATTATCGGGAGTTGCGACTGACGGTGCTCCTTCGATGATTGGTGTCAATTCCGGGCTAGTTACTTTGCTGAAAAAGCATCTGCAAGAAAAAAACATAAAGGCTGAAGATCTCATGCAGTTTCACTGCATTATACACCAAGAAGCCCTCTGTGCTAAACAAATTGAATTTCAAAATGTCATGAAAGTGGTAGTTTCGACTGTAAATTTCATAAAATCACGAGGACAATTCAAACAATTCCTTGATGACATCGAAAGCGAATATGGAGATTTACTGTATTATACAGAAGTAAGGTGGCTAAGTCGTGGATTGACACTGGAACGATTTCTAAATTTAATAGAAGAAATTGGAATATTTCTGGCGGAAAAGCAAAGGGATGTCCCGGAACTTAAAAATCCTGATTGGTTGTGTGATTTGGCTTTTTTAGTTGACATTACAAATCATTTGAATGTCTTGAACATACGGCTTCAAGGCAAAAATCAACTGATATCCCAGCTCTACGCTCATGTATCATCCTTTCAATGCAAGCTGACACTTTTCAGATCGCAATTGAATTCTGGAAATTACAATCATTTTCCGAATTATAAGAAAATGGCTGAAAAATTCAACAAAACTGCGATTAATTTCAGTTATGTAGAAAAGCTAGATATTTTGATTCAATCTTTTCAAGACAGATTTTCGGAGTTTAAAAAAGTGAAACCTCTGTTGGACATATTCAGCAATCCTTTCACGATTTCAGTTGAAAATGCGCCAGAGTCAATGCAGTTAGAAATTATCGACATTCAAAACGACGAAGATTTACGCAACAAATTCAACGAAGGAGACTTGCTGAACTTTTACCGCTGCATTGATAAAAATATGTACAAAGAGTTGCGCATAAACGCTCTGAAATGTGCCAGCTTATTTGGTTCTACCTATATATGTGAACAAACTTTTTCAATACTTAATAATAATAAAACCAAAAATAGAAACCGCCTTGCAAATGAAAGTTTGGAAGCAGTTTTACGTGTTGCTACAAGTAAATTTGAGCCAAATATAAAAAAGATTGTAAGCACTATGCAGTGCCACGCTTCAAATTAATAAATCCCTTTTTAATTTTAATACATTATTATCAATTATTTATTGTCTTTAATTACCTACACTTCTGGCGGCCCGCCATCAGTTCATGATTTGCCCGAGTGGCCCCTAGTCTTAATAAGTCTGTGCATCTCTGCTCTAGAGCATCAAATCTTATGACACTTACTGAATATATGGACCGTTAATTTTGAAAGTGGTGTAAGTCCATTTTTGAAAAGAATGAGATAACACGTATATCATGCTTAATTTAATGTATTTTTTATATAACTAGTCCGTGTTTAAGTTCTTAAAAAATCCCATGTTTTTTACAATTTAAAATTGGTCGGTAAATGAAATTGAATAATTATCGATTATGAAAGTGGTGTAAGTCCAATTGTCAGAAGTAGGTGGCTTAGCAGATGGTTGCCGATCAGTAGACTGTTATTTTACATTTGTTTTATATTACGTATCATATTACGTGTCAAGAGTTACCAGTTTAGGTTATTTATTTTATTTTTTATCAGATAGTGATACAGGTAAGAACAAATAGTAAATCAATAGTATTTTATGACTTAAATAAATTCACACAGAAATAAAGCCCATGAATATAAACGGAAAAATAATCTTAGATTGAGAGGATGAAGATAATTCCGATATAAACAACAAATTAACGAATTGTAAAAAGAGAAGAATAACAGAGGTAGAATCTTCATCAGATATTGTTACTGAAAACTTAGATTCTGCAGAACAAAATAAAGGAAACTATATGCAACACATAAATAAAATTAAGCGAAATACTGGACAAAAGTACTATACAAAAAGAGAAAAATTCATTCCAGCAAAAAAAAAACCGAATCCAAAAATTGTAATTGCTCGAAGAAATGTATGGAACGTATTAATGAAACGCAACGTTTAGAAATTTTTAAAAAGTTTTGGAATATAGGTGATTTTAATAAGCAAAATGTATTTCTTCATTGTAATGTTCAACGTAAAACTGTCAATAGAAGAAGGCCTAGATATAATTCGAGCACTATGAGGGCATATGCTTATAAATTTTACCTGGTCAATTTTGGTGGAAACATTTTAGTATGTAAGAAGCATAGCTACTGTGATAACTAACTTTCACGTAGCTACACAATTTTTGAGAAAAAGATTTGGTCATGGTGGTGTTTTAATCATGGTTAAAAACAGCATAGATTATTCGCCTCTTGATTTATCAATTATAATTTCTGAGAAGGACTGTGAACTTAGTGGAATAACCATAAACAATACTTACAGCGTATCGTTCACCTGATGGCAATTTTCAATTATTTTCAAGCATATTGTCAAAGGTATTGGATAGCCTGACTCTAATCAACAATCCCGTATATTTTGCAGCTGATTTTAATGTCAGGTTTAATGGTGATGATATCAACAAGTCCCAACTTTTAGATTTTGCAGTATGGTTTACATTTCCTGGTACAATTCCCTACACGTGGCAATAATTGCATTGATAATGTGTACAAACTCTATGAAAAATTTGTCAGTGCAGTCTCTTGAAACTGGGTTATCCGATCACAGAGGTATTTTATTCAATTTTGCCACTGTGGAAATAGTATAGTAAAAATTACAAGACCAATTACAAAATGTGGTAAATTATTTCTTTTCAAATTGCTTGACGAGGAATCCTGGCATTTTATTAATGAAATTTCTAACGCAAATGAATGTTTAGATAAGTTCATTTCATTATTTTTAAAACATTATTATGCATCTTTTCCTGAAAAGAAAATTTAAGTCGACCAGCAAGCAATAAAAGTAATAAACCTACTAGCATCACTGCAAATAAATTCAATGAAGTTTTCTCAAGTACTGCTACTAAAATTGTTAAGTCATCACCCAAATATGACATTGATCCGATTATTTTAATGTGTTGTTCTTCGTTCCCTTTCAAATCAAGTTTCCAAAAATATTTTGCGGATTGCATATTTCTCACTATTTCAATCGCATGTATTATATGGACTGATTGTCTGGGGTCATTCGGTGAGCAGACATCGCATCTTCGGTTTGCAGCGTAAAGCGGTGAGGGTCCTTAGTGGATATGGATATTTCGAGGATTGTAAACAGGCTTTTATTGATTCGCGTATATGAATGTTTGATGTACATCAAAAACCATCCTAATTTATATAACGTATATCCTAGTAATAACTCTCACTTAACTAGACAACACGACCAGATATACCAAAATCGTATAAGATTATCAAAGTCACAAACCGGGATAAGATATTTAGCAATTAAATTTTATAATGTACTACCGCAATCATTTAAAGATCGTACGTCAAAAAAGTTTAATGTAACACTTAAGGAGTTTTTTAATTCAAAATGCATTTTACAGTTGGGACGAATATCTTAATTTTAATTTTAGATGAATGTATATTTATCAGATTTGTAATTTATATTTTTTAGTATGTTTATAATATTAGGTTTTATTTTATCTGTATTATATTGATATTGTACAAATTTTAATTAATTATATATATATATATATATATACATACATATACTGACAAGTGTAAGGCTCAATTGCTGTAGACACAATAAATATTATTATTATTATTAAGTTTTTCCAAATATCTACTGGACGAATTGATCGTATCCTAAAAGCGCATGAGAATATTCCAAAAGACATGCGTAGAAAAATGGATGGCTCTTGCAGAAGAACTGTTGAGCTAATGACGAATACAGTGATAGAACATATAAAAAGCTTTCGGGCATTTGAAAGACACTATACTCAATCCCAAAATCCAGAACGGATGTTTTTAAATCCTGAAAAAAATTTAAAAAATGTAAATTCAATGGGGTAAAACAGTTGTTAAGTTCCATATTATGGAACTTAACAAGTGTTTTACCCCATTGAATTTACATATCTCGTTCCATCAAGAGTGTAGCTCTACCAGTATCAATTATATTTAAAAAAATGTATAATTTATACTTAGAAAAATGCAAGGAAAATAACTTGAGTTCAGTTAATGAATGGACATACAGGAAAATGTTTGAACGAGATTTCAAGTTACACTTCCATTTGCCACGTAAAGATACCTGTGCGAAATGCGATTTCTTAAACTTGAAAATTAAGACAACAACTGATGACGAAGAAAAAACGATTCTTCTACAAAGACATGATGTTCACTTGCAAGATGCTGAATTAGCAAGAAAAGCATTACAAGAAGATAAAATTCTGCCATCAAAAAATTCTGATAAATACTTTGCCTTTTCTTATGACTTGTGTTTTGAATGAGGGTTTTCACAATTTCTACGACAATAAAGTTAATATGTATGTGTGGGACGAAATGTTGCTTCCAGGGGATCGCAAGAAGTAGCTTCTTGCTGTGTGAGGCATTTAGAAAATGTAACGACCCAATGCCATGTCATTGCCTACAGTGACATGTGTACTGGACAAAATCGAAATTTACAAATGCCATTGATGTGGTTGAAGGTTATTCAGTCGTTGGAAAATAACATTGACATCATTGATCACAAATTTTTACTCTCGGGGCATTCATACCTTCCGAACGATACAGATTTTGGCATCATAGAAATGACATTGCGAAAAAAGAATTTTCTGTGCACATCACAGGATTATTATGATGTAATAACACAATGTAGAAAACATAATAAATTTATTTTACATGAAATGAAACGAGAGAATTTCCTTTAAATAAAAAATCTTAAAAATGCGATTAAAAAACAGATAAGAAAAACCCTAATGGAGAACAGGTAAATTGGTTGCAAATATGTTGGAAGAGGTTTCTCAAAAGTGCACCAAACACTATTTTATATAAAACATCGATGAAGGACAAAGAATTTAAAACTATAAATTTATTACCTACACGTCCTGGAAGACCGCTAAAATTTAAAAAAAATCACCCTGGCGCCTTTGTACCAAGATGTCAGGCCCATTAGTTAACAAATATAAAGACATCAAGCAGTTATTACTTATATACCTCTGGTGCATCATGCATATTTCGAAACACTGCCTTATGCAGAGCATAAGTAAAGTAATTAGCGTCTAAAATTAAAAATACTACTTCTATTTTATGTCGTATCATTATTTGTAAACAAAGTTGGATTACTATGAAGTATATTTCAAGTGATATTTGATTATTCAAAATTTAAATTAAACCATTTTTACAATTGTCTAATTTTGAAAATGGTGTAAGTCCATTTGCAGCATACATCAGTTTAATAAAATACGTCTAAAACAAATTTATATAACCAAATTACATATTGATAAGACAGTACAAACATTTCCAGACTTCATATAATATGCCTAAATTTTTTAATTAGCATATATGTTAACCTTTAATTTTCTCGAATCAAGAGAAAATGGACTTACACCACTTTCAAATTAAACGGTCCATATTTCAAAAAATTTGACATTAGAAATCAAGTGGACGTTGTATACACCGATTTCCAGAAAGTATTTGATACTATAGATCAACACCTGTTAGTGCAAAAGTTGAGCAGCTTTGGAATAGAATCTCAGACAGTGCAATTAATTCAATCTTATCTTGCAAAAAGATCTCAATATGTCGAACATAGAGGTCACGTTTTCCATACAATACTTCTCTCTAGTGGGGTGTAATCTAGGGCCTCTCTTATACGTCCTATTCATTAACGACATTGTGGATAATATAAAATCAAATGTGTTAATTTATGCTGGTGATGAAAAGTTATTTAGCAGAGTTAATTATTAGGATGTTTGCCGTATTTTACACCAGGATATTAATCACATAAAAGAATGGTGCGAGACCAATCTTTCGCTTAACATAAAGAAATGCAAGTGTACCTTCCATAGAAAATCTAAACCGGAACTATATCCTTATAATATCGATGGAACATCTGTGAAACTATTAAAGACCTCGGAATTATATTTGATACTCGGCTTACATTTGTTTTTCATATTAATTATATATGTAATTCTACCTTTAAAATCTTTGGTTTTATAAAAAGAACAAGTCACAGCTGCAATAGCAATAATGTAAGCAAACATATCTATTATGCTTATGTTCGCTCTAAACTAGAATATGGCGCAGGGATTTGGTCTCCGCCATACACATTGTAGAGCGTACAAAGTGACAACGATAAAGTGTTTATTGTTTTGAAGTATATCTTCAAATAGTCTCGCAAAAAAAAACATTTTTGAAAATTTTGTTTTTTTTTATATCTTCGAAAATAGTCAGAATATTTTAAATTTAAAAACGGCATTATGTTATACTCCAGATTGGGCCACATTTCCCTAATTTAAGCGACTTTTCAAATAACCAATGCTTGATCTCCAAAAACGGGCACCCTGTATAATCTTCTTTATAAATTTTATATATCATTTCCCAATGGGACGAACTCTTCAAATTAAAACCAATGTTGGTCATTACTTCCTATTCAACCAAAGTTGATTCTCATATAGGTCTGTAATATAAACTGCAATGATCTATATAATTTCATCTTAAATTTCTCTGAATCTTCAAAATATATCCAGCAGTTTGCAAAAGATAAAGTTTTAAAAGTTTACCCAACCATACTTAATAATTCTATTGATTATCTATAATAATTTACTGAACAATGGTTATAAAATTGGAGAATTTCTCTAACGCCACCTCTAGATCATTGATGCATCCTTATCCAATGCATACGTATCTTAGAATCGTACAATTCCAAAAATTTTCAAATCTTATTGCCAAATTGAAAAGATAAAAGTATTACTTATAAAAATGCATGCATCAACTATTACTGGAGCCAAAGTCATATACTTGCTAGAATACGAATGAGTCCATCTCATTTTTATTCAATTATAAAGATGTTCCTTTGTTTGAGGCTTTAGGACGCTATAAAAGACCTTAAATTATTACGCTCTTAATGATTTCCAGAGAGGTTGTTGGTTATATAAACAAATATTAGCCGACAGAATTAAAATACTGTAATAAAATAGTTTGGTATGAGTTGGTATTGATAGAAGCTAATTATTAAATTGAGGGTTGTTTTACAAAAAAAAGCAAAAATCAGATGTTTTCACAAGAATATAGTAAGAATTTGAAGGTTCAGGAATAATGGAAGTAGTTTAGTAGTAACCTGATATTGAAATTATTTGTCAAGAAATGGAAACCAATGTATATAAATAAAGTAGACAGAAATAGCATAAGCCAGGTTACAGATATATAAAAAAGGTGAAACATTACCCTTGAGCTTGCCCCAACCAATATCATCACCAGTGCCAAATATAAATACAAATGTAACAATTGCAGCATGCGCTTTAAAGATTACGCTGCCTTAAGAGAATACAGGAAAGAGCACAAAATTATTGACGATGAAGATTCCCCATCCTCCAGAGAATCTACTCCTACAACATTGATGAGGAAGATGATGAAGATCAAAACACCGATAGGAAAACTTATTTTAGTGCAAGTTTTGTAATAGAATTTTCAGATATAATTATCATTTAAAGTAACATAAGCACTTTGTATGCATAAAGCGCCACAAAGCCACAAACATGGTATTGCGTGTGTAGTTTGTTCATTTAAATTTGACACTAACAGTTAATTGGATGAGCAGAGATATATTAGTTAGAGATTTATTAGTAATATTAAAAATAACAGCTCATCAGTTAAGCTATACTATTATACAAGGAACTGGATAGAAGCAATCATTTCACTATAGGTTGGTTACATATAGAAACATTTCTTTCTTAGATAAATATTCCATTCGCTACAAAAAAAAACATTGGTTGGTTCATTATTTCTTTAAATATTGTTGTTTGAATAGATTATATTCCTTAAACATGGAAAAGTAATAGTTGTTAGGAGGAGAGAGACCTAACTTAAGAGACCTTACCTATTTATTATGGTTCTTTAAAAATTCAGCACTCCACCTTACAAAACTCGAGATAAAGAGTTGTGTTGACATGTAAGTATAAAGAGTTTAAGGATTCAGAAAAGGATACTATAATGATTTGTTGGTGAATATTGTTTATTATTATTTTTATTATTATTATTATTTATTCGTTATCATACTTGTTTAAAAAACTGTAGTTATTACAAAATACATAAAAAATATTGAAAACATACAAATAAAATTTTGACAGCAAGTTGAAGGGCGGAGTTCATCTTTTAAAATGTTCTTCCACTCAAACCCATGGACGTCCATCCCTCCACTAATTCATAGAACTGGGTATTAGTTCCGAAGGTCCTTTTTATGCATTAAAATGCTTGTATTTCCCAATTATTTAGGATATGTTTACGAATATTTTACTATATTAAAAAACATATGAATAATTAATTTTATGCCAGTGGAATAATATAAACTTGTTTTACTTTTCCTGGTTATATAACTATAACATAGATCTATAGATCTATGTAGCATTGCACTGGGAATATTATTTGATAATACTTTTTATGTTATAAATGTATACATTTTTAAGAGTGATCATTTTTTAAGTCTAGTGCACTATCCATCGCTTTCCGAACATATTAATGTTAAGTTTTGATGTATTAGGTTAAGTTGAGAACAGCTAACATATCGTAGGTAAAGCTGAACTTCACCATATTTCTACACACATCAATATGTAATTAAAAGTTTTTATTTTAGTTTTATGTTGCTAACAATATATATGTATTATAAAATAAAAACAATTATTATTAATATTATTATTATTACATATTGACCTTACCTAGCTACTTTCTTTAAACTTTGACATACTGGCCAAAATAGAGATATTTGTTCATATAAAATATTCCAACACATGTTGCTAATATATGATATGGATTTCTTCGTATATATAATACAGAACATCATCAATTTATCACGGGCTAAGTCTTAAGTCGTTTCGGTTCAGACCAATGGATATTTACGCTTGTATTTTTAACCAAATATCTTCTTACAATCTGACACTTAAATTGTGATTAAAAAAGTAGTCAGTAATTGTGGTAAAGCAGTGGTTGAAAGATGGAAAAGCAAACCGAGATATCGTTAAGTGTCGGCATTAGTTTGCTAAATTTCATTCCGGTAGTTTCAATGTCAAAGATGTACCAGGTTCAGGAAGGCCAGTTGAAGCCGAAGATGATACATTAAAGGCATTAATAAAATCAAAGCGCCGCTATGCGACTCGAGAGGTCCCGGAAATATTATCAAACGATCGTGGAAAGTCATTTAGATCAGCTGGGATATGAAAGTAAACTCAATAATTGGGTTTCACATGAACTCAAAGAAATTCATTTAATAAAGCGCATGAAATCTTACGACAAGCTCTTGATAAACAATGGAAATGATTTATTTCTCAAACGTTTTATCACTACTGATGACAAATGGTTAGTTTACGAAAACGTCGTTTAAAAACGATCATGATGCAAGCCCGGTGAAACAACTGCAATCATTTCGAAAGCAAATTGAAGAAACCAATGCAAAAAGGAGGCGGCTTCATTTTAGCAATTTTTTTCTAGAGAAGCAAAAAACTGTTTTACTGCGAATTCTTTCAATTTATATCTTTTATTCATATATAGGGTTAAACTCTAGTACTTAATACATAATATACTCAGAAAATAGGCGTTTTAGAAATTTGGTTCGATCGCAATATCAAAAATAAAACGTTGGAGCTGGCCCCTTTTTGCACTGGAGTAAAAAAATGTCAAACACAAATTATTTCAATGCGATTTTTAACAAAATGTTGTAAAAAGTAATACATAAACATAAATCATCTGTAAAGCTATCTTCTTCTGACTTAGTTAGATCTTCCCCTTCCTCTTCCTCATGGTCACACCTCAGCTGGTCATAGAACCACATAGAGTCAGAAGGCACATATTTTGTTGCAAGTTCCTTCGCATGCAGGTATTTGGGGCGCTTAAGTAGTAACTGTCGAGAGTAGGGTGGTAATGTAGAAGTAGGTAAAGTCAAGTTTACGCCATGTTTCTGAAGAGTAAACAAGTCCTTAAGGAAGGCACTGGCTGTATTCCATGCATTTTGCTGTGTATTCCATGATACGATGAGTAGATATAACAAATTTATGTTTTCTATGGTTTGACACGCACTTTTTAAAGTCCCGCTGAAATGACTACTGAAGTACAAATTCAGATTTTGGGAAACTGGAATCACTATAAATTGTCGGCATGCATTTTTTACCATGATCCTTTCCCGTTTTATTTTCTCCTTCTCGATCAATCCAAAGCTACGGTCACAAGGAAGGAAACTGTGTCCTGGTTCTAGATATTTGTGTATAATTTTAGCAAATCTATTAGTATTTGCAAGTGTGTAAAGATACTGAGCCATGGTTTGGTTTTTATTTTGAAAGCTGCAGTTATCAGAATATATATGAGGTTGCCCAGTCTGTCACAAGTCTGGCAAGTGTCTGACCGTGGCTTTAGAAATGAGTAGTTATAATTTGAAACAATAAACAAGTACCGACAAAAATAGTTGAGGCTTTACTTTTTCATCATTCTGGATGGCAACGTATAATTCGGGTTCGTACTTTTCAAGATGAAGCCTACGCATTTTTTGCATATTTAGTTTAGGTGACAAAACTTATTTTCATTTTTAATGCGGCTATAGTATGACGATCTTTTTAGAAATGGCTGTATATTCAAATCAATTTGATCTATTATATCCTTGCGTAACATATTAGGACGATTAGTGTGTTTTCCACGCATGTCTTTGGGTGCCGGAATATTACCTTTTAAGTGCTTGATTATAAGTTCTAATCTTTTCTCACTAACGCCATATAATGAACAAAAGGCATTTCTAAAAACCCTGTTTAAAGTTGTGCCGATTTTTGTATTGTTTTCTCAGGAACAACAGGAAAACCTTATTTAAAACAATTTGCCCTCGAGCAATAAGTCCGGTTTCTCTTTGTTATCAATATTATGGTATATTGCTTAGCAGTGTCGTTTATGTTTTCAAAACATTTAAATTTACAGTTACAATTTTGGTAGTTTTCCTTTTATCTTTCAGACATTTATTTTTGTTTTTAATGCCGATGTAAAATTTTTCTTCAGCCTTCCTTTTCTTAGCAATACTTAATTTCATCTCTTCCTCGTTTCTTGAAAACTTGATTTTTTACAACTGTTTGTTTCTGTTCACTTGAATTAAATACAGAAAAACATCTAAAACTAAGTCCAGGGTAATCAGGAGAAAAATGAGAATCTCTGCCTGTTCGCTTGGACTATTGCTACTCGACATTTAACAAAAACTATATTATTCGACAAACTATCTAAATTTCACAAAATGCACAAAATGACAATTATCGATAGAGCGCATTTGAATTACCTTATATTGATTAAAAACAAAAAATCGTAAAAATGTGTGTCTTCAAATATCCACCAATAGAAGGTTATACTCTCAATTTGATGGAATTATAAAGGCGTCGGTAATTTTGGTTGCTATTTTAGAACTAAACCATCAATACGGTTGTATACTATCGGCTGAGTACTCTCGCCAATTAGACAAATTGAATAAAGCCATCAACGAAAAGCGGTGAAAATAGACAAATTGTAAGGGTGTTGCGGTCCACCATGACACCAAGCTTGGATGAGTTTTGATGGACCATTCACAATATTCACCAGACCCTGCGACGTCCGACTACTATTTTTTGTTTTTTGCAAAAATCTTTGAATGGTAAACAATTCAATTCAGACAATGGTATCAAAGAGCACTTGCTTCATTTTTTGCTGACAAAGGCCAGAAGTTCTTTGAGTGCGCTATTATGATATTACCCGAAAGATGGTAAATGGTCTTCGGAAAAAATGATCAATAAAATTATTTTTTTTCTATAAAAAATTGCTTTTGATTATTATAGTGAAAACAGAAATGACTTAAGACTCAACCCAATAGTAAGATATACAGTTATTGTAGTTCTACTAACTAATATATTTATTCTTATAAAATAAATAATAAATTATTTAATTGTATTATTTATATATTTACGTGAATATTATTTGGATTATTACTTTAATCGTCTGCCTGTTACTCCAAACCTTCATGATATCATACCAATGAGAAATGCCAATTAATAAAATAAATACAGTCCAAAACCATCAATACAAGTTTTAGAGCTACTATAATTATTTTCTGGGATTTTAATATTTCATTACTATTAGTGTTCGAAATTATTATAGTCTGAACTTAAGGAGACGAAAGTGCAATTCATAAGAAAACTACACTACTAACGAACGGTAATGAAGATTTTAAATTATATTATACAATTAACAAAGATTGAAAATTGAATTTTAATAAGTGAATAATACATGCACTTAAATATGTATTTAAATAAATTATAAAAAAATTAATGTGCTAATTAACTATTCCCTGCGAAACAATCCTACCCTCTATTTTTTAAACTCGTATGATCTTTATCTCCCGACCTGTCTTAATAGTTGTTCATGAATATTATTAGTTTGTGACATTTTTTCAATTAGCATTTAGCTTTTTCGCAATTATATATTAAAACTAAAGGTATATAGCTATACATTGCTACATATTATTTTATCAATAAACCAATATTAAAATTATAATGAAGAGAATGGTTGCGACCTTTACAACGTAGTCAATCGATAGCTTCTGAATTTTTCAATTCAGTGTTAAAATTATATTAATCTTTATATTAATATTTTTAAATACTATTTTTAGATTTCCTATTTATATTACTCATTCCAAATATTTCATGTCATTATAATTATTAACCAAACATTCTGGCAATGATTGATGGTCGCTTTGAATCACACCCTTCACTTCCCTTTTAAAGAAACAATTCACATCGTGACGTGACACAGAGGACAAGATCATATCTTGATTGACTTTTATTTTAATACCGAGAATGGCAGCGCGTATCGTGATTGGATTCTCTGAATGCTAAAGAGGGAATATTCTCTTGGGCGGTGGATTAGATTGCAAGTTTGAAATTCGCAAGGTGGCCTCCATGAATATAAAATTTAATTTTTGCGGTCTCTCTTCCCCCGCCGCAATAACATCCAGATGACTATCAAATAAATTTCCCGGAAAACTCAAATTGAAACGTTGCTCCGACTTCGAATTATGATTCGGCTATTTGTTCCACCGGAAATCGTTACTGCATTATTCAACAATGAACATCGCATTTATCATAAGTTCATTCTAATAAAAAATGCACGGTATTAATAGTGAAATCCTTGATATTTATAACAAGAATTAAATATTGTGAATTATGGGAGATATTATATTATTGTACTTATTTATTAACAATTAAATTCAGTATTTCTCTGGTTCAAAAATGGTTTTTCAAAACCTCTAAGGCCAAAGAATAATTTCTGTCTATTTAGTCTATTTATGTTTAATATTTACAAATCTATGTAGAAGTAAATATACAATTTATTCATTTTGTTTTACTATATTAGTTATATAAATAGTTAAAAATCATTATAAAATCCAAAAAGAAATGTACTTATTAATTTTCTTAAACAATGAATGATTTATCATTAAGAAATAATTTAATGTATATTTAATTTAATAATAAATGTAGTGAAAATTTCCAAATTTATTTATTCTCATAGGTATTATTTGTAAAACTTCTTAATATTACCAATTGTTTGAATTGTAATAGATTCATATTATACAAGATTACTTTCACTCTTACACTTGCTGGTTTTAAAAAACACAATTAAACATTTCATAATTATAATAGTATAAAGCGTCTTTTTGAAATTTAGAATATAAGCGCACAAGCTCAGATAGATCAAAATATAATAAAATCCTTGGACCAGTCGTTTTTTGTTCTCTATTGTCTACGAATACAAAAATATTTTGACATCAGTAATTTTTGACGTTAATGTCATTTTCTAAAATGAAATTTGATTTCTATTTCATACCATTTAGATATTTACTAATTGTATTTAAATATTTAATAAAACAAAATATGATTAATCAGTACACTTGCATATCTCATCAGTCGATCTATAGGGTTTATATATACAAAATTAGTAGAATGAAAAGCCAATTAAAATGGCGACTTAATGCAAACCTGTTAGGTAGTATTATTTATATTTTTTAATAAAGTCATTGGCGTATATCTAAAACTAACTCCTTTGGTAGGATGTGCCACGCCCAAACATTATTTTAACTTTCTGTTCAGCCAATAAGAAAAACATCGCTGAACGAAGACTATTTTTTCTAAAGATATTTATTGCAGTTGATTTAAATGTAACAGAAAATATTGGTAAACAAAATAAAAATTATTCCTATACATATTATAATATATGTATTTTATTTTTGTGAATATAAAAAAGTATTGCTTTTAAAAAATTACTCTTTTGTTTTTCTCATCTTCTTTATCCTCCATATAGCACAGCACTTATTGAACAAAATAAATGCATACTCCAAACATACGGATTTACAGTTGTACTTTGTTTTTTGGTCTTCGGAGCTGGACAATTTATTTCTGATTCAAAGTATAAATTACCCATGTATTCATTCGTGTAATATTCAGAAGAGTGAAAAAAAATTTCAACAGCCACATCTACTATTAGAGTATTATAGCTGACACACCACTGGTCAACCGTTTCCACTCCGCCTTTGGTTGAATTGTAGTATGATATATAATTATATCAGGATTTCCACTTTTTTTCAGTTATGCCTCCATGTTGTTGCATTGTGCTGAATAATATAATATATTCCCCTTTTTTTTGGAAAAAAGACACACAGCTCTTATATTTTCCTGGAACCCAAATACTGAGGAAACTTCTTCTTCGTTATTATTGATTTTTGAGGCTTCCATCTTTTTCTTTCTTATTGTGACGATCATAGCCAAATTGTTATTTATTAAATCCATAGATAGCGGATAACTGGTAAACCAATTATCCAGGGTTATATTGACAACTTGACAACTTCTGCTGCTGAATTATCAAGCTCATATACCTAAATATACCTCGATTTTAAACACTTAAAATGTATCTCTGTCAGCCAATTAAAAAATTTTGATACTATACTTTGACGCTTTCTTGGGAAAGTCTTGCCTGAAAGGGCATCTGCCTCGAAATGCTCGAAGCATTTCGACATTTGGATGATAGATAAGGCGTTGAGGTGCTGAAAATCCATATTCATTTGTATATTAAAGTTGTAAATAACTAAGATTTTTAAAAATTTTCGACATTTGTTAAATATTGTGAAGGTCTATAGTTGATACAGTTTTTAACAAATACTTTAAAACATTCTATCACCTTTGCAAATCTACCTTGTTCCATTCTTTCATTTCATGTAGTCACAGTATCAAATCTAAGATACACTAATAGAAATCGAAATCGATGAAGACTGGAAAAATTTCAATTCCAGTCTCATCTGTTTGCTACATTCAATAGTAAAACTAATGACCGCTTTTAATTAACTCTCATTCGTTTCCCGAGTTCGAATTTGTATTTTGTATTTGTATTATTAGTAAAATATATAGTATTCGTAATATTTCATCAGTAATAAAAGAAGGCTAACCTGGCATTTGTAGCCTCTTTTAGATCCTGGTAAGTGTAAAACAATATTGTATATTGTATATTGTATTTATTTTATCCATTGTACTTACATAATAAAATTCAAATATATATTATAAACATTTCTTACAAACATTTTGATTGCACATGGAATGGCTTGAGTTCATAATAATATGATCTTCCACTCTTGCCTACTGTTACTTCAATAACACTGTTACCACATAGGGTACCTTTGGTATAGGTTGGTCCACCATTATATTGCCGAATTTTGCTTATTTTCCTCCGAGAAGAGGACTTCAATTAGATTTGTTATGTCATTTGTCATATTATTTTTCTTTGGGCGCTCATCCGTGGATAGAACTGTTTTTAGTCAATATGTTTGTTTATTTAGTCTACCTCTAGGAGTTAATCTATTTAGTCCTTAGTCACTTGAAATGTCAAGCAAATAAATTCAAATATATTTTAATAATCCAATTATTAAATAATTTGAATGTCAATTTTGTGAATTTTAACATAATTTCAAAAAATATATTTATATATTTTAACAGTTTTGATGTTATCATTTGGAAATAGAAATAGAAATAATAAATGATGTTTTTTCCATTACAAACGTATATAATTAAAAAAAACAATTTCAATTTTAAAATCCGGGGATTTTTATTGTTTTCTAAACTTCTTCTTAATAGCAGTTTTAATTGTTATTTTTATAAATTAGAATTATTTCGTTTTCTTAACTTTAGGTTTCACCTTCCCTGCACACAGCATATATTTTTCCTTTACATTTTTTTTCGATCAAACTAAATAATTTCTTTTAAAACAAAAATGTATACTTTTCTTTTGCAATTTTTTTTAACTACATTGTAATATGGCAATTAAATACAACATATGTTTTTACATATAATATACATGCAAGGTAATGTGATGCCCATTTATCTTATAACTTACTTGATTTCCGCTATATATCACTTAGAAATAATTTAGATTTTACTGTAGAAAATTTAAAAATATGGCAAAATGTAAATACTTGTGTAAATAAATTATTATTATTATTATTTAAGTCTATGTGTCGAATATACAACCGACATGTGCATACACTAGGGATTAATGCACGTGTTTATGAAAAATGCAGTTGTGACAATAAAGATATAGTCTGTTCGTTGGATCTTTCGTCGTACGTCACAAACTATCGCTTCGAGAAACGACGCAAAAACATTCAGTCTGATAAAGTAAACCAAATGCGTTAGAAAAAGAAGGCACCGTAAAACTTTCGTCGTTTTTTGAAGCGATAGTTTGTGACGTACGACGAAAGATCCAACGAACAGACTTTATAATTAAAGGACTAATATCTTACAGGAAAAATTGTTATTTTGAAGTTTTTACGAAAGAAAGAGTTAAAGATATACATCTAGGTACTACTACTCTTTGGAAATCATTTGATTATATTCGCAACATTTATTTCTAAATCCCAAGACAATATTTATACATCAATTTTTCATGTTAGTCTTAAGAATACTTTTTTGTTATCCGGGGAACAAGCAATACTATCTTAAATCATCTACTAAAATAACATCTAGAACCCAATTTTTGCCAGTTTTGTAACATTGAATATTAGGAGGACCAGAAAGTAATGTCGTTTCTGCGCATGTCAATATTTGATTGTCATTTGTCAGCTCATTGTGTACCTCGAAGGCGTGCCAAAGTCATTAAAAGATTATAGTGACTTCTAAATAATTAAATATTATTTTTTTGCAATTTGGGGTGAAATGACCAGCCAAATACTAAAAGAGCATATCCGGCATTGTATGCTTTTGGGATTTTTAATCATGTGTATTATACGTTCGTAAATGCCAAACATTGTTTTCCAAGTTTAATTTCGGGAATTTTGATCTTGATCTGACACCTATCAATCAGGAAGATCATTAGACAACGACCTGCTAAGGGCAGAAGTGGAAGCAAATCCATGTTAAACAATCCAGAAACTGTGAAACACCTCTAACCAAACTTGACCGATCATCCATGAACATTTAAAGCAGATTCGAAAAATAAGCAAAGCAGGTGTTTGGGTCCCCTATATTTTGTCCGAAGAAAACACGCCAATCGATCCATCACATACAATGTATTGCTTTAACGGCACCATACAGATCCGTTATTTGATCGTTTGATTACTGAAGATGAAAATAGGTCTTATGTGCTATTCCAAAAAGCAAATGGCAGTGGTCCTTTCTAAATGAACCATCACGAAGTATTGCGAAGTTTGGTGGAGTATTCGCGGAATTGTTCATTTTGAATTGCTGAAACCTGGACAAACTGTTAATGTAGACCATTATTGTAAACAATTGGATCGAGTGAACTAATCTTTAATTGAAAAAAATCGAACCAGATTTTCTTAGTGGCAAAACAATTGAAAATTTGGATGATGTCTAAAATGTGATCTCGAGATATTTTACTCAAAAACCATTTTGATCAGTTCATGATTTCATACTAGATGGCAAAAGGTTGTTAATATCGCGGGTGATTATATTATTGATTAAAAATAAAAACATGTTTAAAATCTATTCGTTTGAATTTAATATTAGAAAGCAATATTACTTTCGGGTCCCTCAAATATTTTAATGAAAACATGGCTTTAACTTTATTTGTAAATAAAAAATAAATTTTTTTTAGTATTTCTCATTTATTGTGTACAAAATTTCAAAACCATATCTAGTTAAATTACAATTATTACACTATTCAAAGAAATGCTTATATAAGGAATAAACATAAAAGATTATTTGAAGAAACTATAACTAATAAATCGTTACTTTTGAAAAGGAGTTATATCAGTTATCTTGCAAATGCTTATTTTTAAATACGTTTGCTCTATTTCTCTTTTGTGTACCGCCCCTACCGTTCAACTTGCTTGAAAATGTTAAAATTAAATAATCTTTCACTTGATCTGTATTATGTGCTGAGCATCCGTCCTAGTGAAATCATATCTCATTATAACCAGAGACTTCTGTAATTTGATCCTTGATTTTATTTTGTAATAAATCTAAATACTTTAATTTTCCTTCAATAAAATTAGGACCATCAACTCTATTTTTAAAACTCCTGCCCATATATTAAGTTTTTGTGGATATTCAGTTCTTGGTGTTGCAATATGAAGAATTTTTGAGACCAATGGCGATTATTTTGTTATAAAAAGTACATTTATCTGCAAAACACACACTATTTGGAAACCAATTATTCTCTTTACACTTTCTTCAGTTCTTGATGATTTCGGCGTTTATAGAGTCGGTAACTATAAGCTTTTAAAATTCGATGAATGGTAGATTTGCTGTCATCATATTCCGAATCTACTTTAATTACAGTTAATGTTGGCTTTCCACAGCAAGTACTATTTTGAGGACTTTAATATCGAATATTTGTTCACACTTTTTAAGTTTTATTTCGTTTAAAACTAAAGTTGAAACAAAAATAACACCTCAAAAATAATTTTAGTAGATAAAGGAATCATTATAATTTTATTCTGATCAGTTTTGTTCAATAATAGAGATACAAACTGCAATTGAAAATTTTACATAGGGATTCCCTATGATGCGTTTTGAAACGGGACATACGGTATATATTACATAATGTATGGAACTGACATTGACAGCGATTAATAGTAAATAAAAGTAGTGCAGAAAAGTGTTTCCATGCGGAAAAGTGTTTCTATGCAACAAAATTCCACTATTCTCAACGGTTTTGGATGCGAAAATATAATGTATTTCTATTAAATTTGTAAAAAAATATATTGTTCTGTATTCGCAATCTTTAGCATATGTTGTTTTTGGGCTAGCAAAAAAGGTGTAACCATTGTTTGAGTATATGTTTTATTTTGCATATTACCTTGAATCTGAGGTATGGTCTTTCATGCACTTAAAAGTTTCAATTGGAATTTGATCTGGGTCTAGCGCTCTTCGGTTTTGGCTGTTCTTTAGGGCCTTTTCTATTTATTTTCTTAGTATTTCCAAAAATGTTTTATCTTCTACTTCAATCTCTCGTTGTTCTATTCAACTGTCCTATTGTCACCAAATAAGTCGTTAATTTCTCATTTGCATAAAAAATTAGCGTCCCCTTTTGCATCTTTGTATAGCGAATTTTCTTTTTATATTAGTATAAGGTATCTGTTTTGTTTTTCTGTGTGTAAGCTGAATATTTCTTCACATTGGTCTTTTAATTATTTTTCCTTTGCTTATTTATTTGTAATCTCTATTTGCTTGTTTATTTCTTTGCACTTATGATTACCTCTTCCATTGAACTGTCGTTTTTATCCATTAAATTTAGAATTATCTTCTCTGATCCATTATTTCTTTTTGTATCTTGTTGGTCGTAGAAATTCCTTTTGAATTTTAGTTATTTCTTTATTCATTCAAAATCATTTGTTGTCTATTTCAGTATTTTAGAGAATTATCACTGCGTTTTTGTATTTTCTGTCTTTGTCTAACCAATACGTAGTCTACCTGGTTTCTTACGATTTATCCCTCTTTATTGGCCGGAGATTTCCCTGTGTAGAGACTTAATGTCAAGGCATGAAATAAATACTTCATACACACATACATTTCCTCCCCTGTGGTATTTTAGTATCCGAATTCTATGAACAGTACAGGGTGACCCAAATTGGATGTTACTATAGGGAATCTCGGTTATTAGAAGAGATAAAGGAAAATCGATGGCACATTCTCGAGCTCTTTTTTCGAGAAAAACTCAATGCTGAAAACAGAAATTAGCTATTACCTTTTGTTTTCAAGTTATAGCCCAACTTTCAATATTTTCTATTTTCGATTTTTATTAATATCTCAGTCATTTATTATTTTATCAAGATGAAAATTAAAAATTAAATAAAACACTTTTAACTTTGTTTTACCACAATAGTTATTTATTCACTGTGACTATAGTTTCGATCATAAACTGATCATTATCAAACATAAAGTAAAACAAAGTTAAAAGTGTTTTATTTAATTTTTAATCAAAAATGTACCACCAAGTAAACGCCGACAACATTCAAAAATAAGATGAAAATTGCATATTCAGAAACTTTTTCGAGGAGAATCCGATACAGTTTATATTTTTTTCTATCTTTATTAATAAAAGAGAACCAGCATTAAGTTATATATTTTTAAATGGAGGTCATAGTTGGCTGTCCTATTAATAAATTGGTTATATTTTTCCCTTTTCATTGATATATAACAAGTTCATGTTATATTTGCAATTGAGATATACTATATTTTTATTAAATTTTAAATATAAACAAAAAACAATAGCTAATTTCCGTTTTTGGCATTAAGTTTGTCACAAAAAAGAGCTCGAGAGTGCTCCATCGTTTTTCTTCTATCTCTTCTGATATCTGAGATTCACTATAGTAACATCTAATTTGGGCCATCCTGTACAGAGAACGTTTGAATTCGTGATGCCCATAGGATGCCCTTGTCGAGCCTTTAATGCATTGGTTTCCCATTGCCTTCTGCATCTTCACACCGTTGACCGTATTTGGTTTATCCGCCTTGTTTCAAGGACAAGAAGGTGAGCTTCCTCTTTCCAGTTCTTCCACACAAAGCTGTAGTCCAGAAACAGGGGACTATTTATACCGACACCATGCTAGATATCGGCCTTCCTAAACGTGCGCATTCGGTTTACTTTTCCATATTTCAGCCACTTTACTCTGTAAGTGTCTCATTGAAGTCATTAATTAGTCGGAATGATTAGTTTGGAACTTTCGCACCCTTAACTTAGTGATATAGTTTATGTTTCATGCCTGTCGCAGGATACATCAAATAGAATCCAAAGATTTTAAAGGAGTCGCAAATATTAAAAATGAAAAATCGGCGTAAATCATCTAAGTGTATATGTATATTAATTATATTATTAGACTCTAAATATACCTTTAACAACTTAAAATGTATTATTATTATTATTATCTCCGAGTTTTTAAAAGATACATCTTAAAATGCTTCAAAGACAAACAAGAGCGATTTTTTTTAACCAACTATAGATGTCAGGTTATTTCGACCTCAATAGATTTATTAACAAACAATATTTTATATATTGAATACATGTTCCTACTGATCATCTCCAGCATTCATTACATAGCAATAAAGTTGTCTTGCGTGCTATATCATTATATTTTGGACGAAATAGCCATGTGTTTTTAATAACATCATCTTGTCATATTTCAAACCTATTTTTTGTGCAAAAACTAAATAGATTTCTACAAATTATTAGTACTGTCTACATCTGCTTTTAACAAAATTAATGAACATCATACACTAATATCGATGACAGCTTCGAAAAGTGATGACATTCAATGGCGTCTCAGACTTGGAATTTCTTTTGGATTCACTTTAAACCAATAAGTTCCTCAATTGACTTGCTCAAACCATAGAATTAAGGAAATGCCAGTATACCCGAAACAATTTTTAAAAAAATGCATAGTAAAACGATAAGCTTGCAAGAATATTTGCAAACTCACCTTTCAAGATACTGTCGATTCCATATAAAATATGTTGTTTATGTTTATGTTTATTAGTCTTTAGCTTTCTTTCCAAAAAAATACATATGAATATACACAAATATATAACAAAACGTATAAAACTTTTGAATGGATGAAGCTTGGCGGAGTTCATGCAGTTGCGACGTTCTTCCACTCTAACCCTTGTTTTGGTCCATGATTCTGAGGGTGCAAATATCCTCTTGGACTTCAGTATTCTACTTTTTTATCCCCTTTTTAGGGCAGACTTTTTGCCTGTTTATGTCAGCATGACAGATATATATGACATATATTATTATTAGTAGTAACTGATAACAATATATAATATGCATTTTTATAATATGTATTAATAAAACATCAAGTAAATCCATGAAATATGAAAAGTTATAACATAATATAAAATGAAACATCATAAACTTCATCGGTCAACGTTCGATAATTATAACGATAAAAAAGTATGTACAAACGTTTTAACCTCCGGAAGAGTTATTTTTGAATAATCAGTAATTAATAAATGACCGGACGTTAATCGCCGATTGATATCTTAAACAAACGCCCTCATATAATTGATGGCACAGCCTCGCGCGCCACGCCATCTTCCACCAGAAGTGTTAAATTAAGCCTCATTTGTACGTACGTGTGAAACGGAATTAATTGTAAATTTTTCGCGCGACTCGATCTAACAACAAAAAGGGTTTAATTGGAAGAGGCGTGCGATGGAGGAGAAAAAATGAATTTATGGCGTCATTAGTGCGGATTAATAATGGGACGTCACGTTCCTTCACGCTCCACTACGCACCATCTTCGTCTCCGCTATGGGAAAAGCAACATTCGAATTTGTGAAACGAGTTTAGGAAAATGATTATTGGAAGTTTACACGCAGTCCAAGAAAAATTAAAAACTTTCTAAGTGAGCAAATGAAAAAGTAGAATTGTTAAATTTAACGATGTTTATTTTCTTGTAAATAAATTGGGTGCTAATTTAAAATTTAAAATTATTCTAAAATTAATTATTGGCTGTTCGGGAATAACCCATATTCTAAAATATAACATATTTATGTTCTAAAAAAAGCGAAAACGCTGAAATATGAAGATTTAAAGTTTTATTAATTGTCAATGAATAAAACGCTTACTATGTTTTTAACCACTATAATTTTATAATTATAATTATAGTGGTTAAAAACATAGTAAGCGTTTTATTCATTGTTCATTATGAATTACCACATAGTAACGGTCGCAACCATCATTATGATTTATTAATTGTGTTCAATTTGTTAAAAGGAATCACAACAAAACACACGGATGGAAAGCAATTTGGATTTGATATTTCGACTTATTTTAAGTAGTTGTCCACAAAAATTCTTTTATTAATAGGTTTTGAGTCTAAAATATAAATAAGATTCATAGGTAAACACAAGTAGGACTTCGTCGGGGCCCAATGTTTTATTTTGTTACAAATCTGTAAGATACACAGTCTAACAATAATTAATATAATTATCTACAATCATCATTGAAAGATATGACATTGTTGAGTTAACCCTCTTCATTAAATTCATGTTCAGAAGTACATTAAATTAGAACTAATTGCTGCTTCGACATTCATAAGATAAGGCTGAAAAAGTTCAATATTATCTTGTTTACAGCAGGATCTTCCTTTATCAAATATTTCATTAATAACTAACAACCGCTTATCTTGTACTTAACATGCGCCTCGTTTTCTTTCTTAATTAATTCTTTAAAATATTATCCCTTATGGGGCATTTATCAAATTTATCACGAACATATTTAATTGGAATGTATCGATCAACGCTGGTATTATATGTATTATAAAAGAGGGCCGGAGCATCCTTTAAGTTCAGATGGTTCAAGATATTTTAATTAACAGTATCAAAAAAGGGAATTAGGTTTTTGATTTTTTCAGATGCAACAAATATCTTCATGTACGTCTCTAAATGACAAAATATTATAGATTATAGTAACAAATAAATGATAATCAGTGGGTTATGAGAAAAAAATAATCTACAGAAACGTTAATACTATAAATAGTTATATTTAAAATCCTTCATAATAAAAATAATCCTTTATTTCTAAACAGACAAGAACATCTAATTAGAGAAAAATAGGATAATATTAAAATATTTGAAGAGAAAAAAAAAAGAAAACAGCTGAATACATTTAGCAAGGAAATTACCTAAAAATAAAATTATAAACCAGCGCTAAATTAATAGTAACCTAAATTAAACAGTTTTTAAGATCGTTTAAAAATTCATTTCTATTAGAAAATAGGTCAACATCATACTGCACTAAATGGTATTTCTTTATCATCATGATCATTGGTGAAAAAGAGTGATGATTTGTGTGTGGTGTATTATATGCAAATTAATGTTTGTTGCGGGATGATTGTCTTGGAATTGATAACATAAAATGATTTAGAATTGCTGGATTATCTTGGGTGCTATGAAACCTTGTACAAATCATTGATTATAATGTAACGGTGCCTGTTATAAACTGAGATCATATTAAACTCGTCCAGCAACGACTCATACTTTATAAATTTATCTTGGTAAATTTTGTGTTTATGACAGTATAAATATTACCAAAATCGTTTTTGACTTTTCTCAAGTGATTGTATGTATTTATTATATCTCGGAGACAACACCGACGCACAATAAGACAGTTTAGATATTATTAAAGATTCGTACAATTTTATGATCGTAGCTGTAGAATTAAATTCTTGACACTTTCTAATTATAAATCCCAAAATTCTGAAAAAATCAATCGAATATCACTCCCAAGTCTCTAGACTTGGTTGTGATTGTAATATTTATATCCTTAAGCCGACTGTTGTGAATAACAGGATTAGTTTTCCGCTGAAAAGACATGGTATAACATTTATAGACTGCTTGGTAGTACACTAATATTCTAATGTTTTAGGGATCTGTTAAGTTTTTCACAATGTTATTTATTACACTGTATAGTTTAATATCATCAGCGTATATTAAAAAATTGCAGATAAATATATCTGCAACAATTTTTATGATTAAAAGAAATAAGAGGAGACCCAGATTAGACCCATGTGGCACACCACTTATTGCAACATCTTCTATTGATCGAACATCCATATAGAAAATAAATTGCCTTCTATCAGCCAAATATGATCATAAAACCGCAATAATAATAATAATAATATTTCTATTTACGTTTTAATGTTCAAGACTGTTTAATAGTTTATCGTGAGGTATTCGATCGGATTGCTGATTTTCAGATATAAATTGTGTGATGTTGATGAGGTTAGTTTGGGTTGAGCGTTTTTTTTCAGGAAACCATGTTGATGTGGGGTTATTGATTGTTAAACGTTAACGTCATTGCCAACTGTGTCATAAACATACTCATTGGAGGTGACTTCATCTGTATCCTTATAAGCGATCTTAAAATATGCTGCAAATCCATCTACAATATCTTGGGGAGTTTCAAGAAGTTGATTTTTATTTCATGCATCCAGGGATACGAGATTTTCCTTTTCTTTGGTTAATAAATGACCAGAATTTCTCAGGGATATCAGAGATCTTGTTCTCAATGGTTTTTATATAATATTGATCGTATCTTGAAACTGATTAATAACTAGAGAGCGGATAAAAAAGCTTAAAAAATGTGAAAAAAAAGCACTTAAAAAGGCACAAAATTTAGAGAAAAAAGGCATTAAAAAAGCATAAAAACAGGAAAAAAGCATAAAAACACGAAAACAGCACTAAAAAAGCATTAAAAGGCACAAAATTTAGAGAAAAAAAGCATTAAAAAAGCATAAAAACAGGAAAAAAGCATAAAAACACGAAAAAAGCACTAAAGAAAACTATATTTTCTTGATATGTTACACGTTTATCAACATATTTTACAAAGAAATTTGGCTTAAAACTAAAATAAACATACTTTCTTTACGCAATATATAATATCATGTAAGTATTTAAAAATTAAATTGTAATTTTGTATACGTTTCAAAATAACTAAAATCTATTCATAAAAACAGTAGATCATTAAATGTTGTTCTAAGGGTTTAATTGTAAAAATTATTACTTCTGACGCTCAATAAATTTTTGAAAGAAGAAAAACTTCTCTTCATTTTAAATTATAGCTGGATCCATTTGAAAATTGCCATTCAAAATCAAGTTTAATTTATTTAATATTAAAAATCCTTCATTTTCAACGAATACTTCTTTCGATATTATTTTGATTTCTTGGCCAATGCATGCAGGTATTTTCTAAAATGAATCTGCTTTTATAAGGATTTGATTGTGTTGCTCACAAAATTTAAACGCGATTTTATGTAACTCAATTGTTTTGAAGGAAGCTCTTGTTTCTTAAGAACTGTTTAAAAGTCTAACTGATTTGCTTGTCGTTTCGGGAAAGTTGTATATAACCTTATTAAATTCTTCAAAATTGTTCGCATAGTACATTGTAGCATATAGCCAAATTCCCCATTTTGTTAGCACTGGTTTATGGGGCAGTGAGATATCAGATAATGACTTCTTAAATAATTGTACTCACAGAAGAATATAAGAACTATTTTTCCATATTTAATTAAATCTACAAATGGAAATTACATTCTTATAGTTTCAGAAATTCGTTTCTATTCATGTGCTAAACTTGTACAATGCACAAAATGCATTATTAGTAAAATTTTGTAACTTGGTATTGTCTACGGCAAAAATAAGCTTGTCAGTCCATCATTTATGAATTTTGCTATAATGTTATTATCAGTTTTCTTCAATTCTTTTGTATATATCAAAATACTGTTGGTCGGACGTCTTCATGTTAAACTCATATTATTAAATTAAACAAGTCTGTGGTTTCATCCACATCAAACCACATATAATTATTGTTAATAATATCTTTAATTTTTTGTATGGTTTCATAGTATCTAAGAGCTACATAATATTTTCTCGGGAATGCGTATTTTACAATATTTTCCCAAGAAAGATTTAAATGCATTATTTTGTAATTTTCTTAAAGGGATATTAGAATGTAAAAGTATTTTGCACAAATGTGAATTTAATTGAAGATGATGTTAAAGATTGTGAAATTGTGCTGTTTTGTTAGTTCAGCTTTGAACTTTTTCAAACGTTCTTGACGTAGTGTTGTTATAACATGTTTTATATACAAGTCTTGACTAGTTAGGATGCACTAAAATAAAACTTACTATTTTTAAACATTCCTTACAAAATAATGTATAATTTTCACTTATTAATTCTGGATAGCCTCTAATTAATTCTTGTATTGTGGTTTTCACCTTTTGCATTATGGGTTAAATATACATGTGAATTATATAATATAATTTATCTGTGATTCCCCAGGTTAATACGATTCACGCATATAGTAATTTTTGATAAATAAGCAAAGTTTTTGGAATGTCAATTCAATAGTTTATGAATGCGAGTTTGAATATGAAAATTAACGAAAACGGTAAATATGCGCCAGTCGTCCCATCGGTACTTTTGCCGAGAGAAGGAAATTGATACGGTTGCAGAACACCTGATTATTAGCTATCACTTAAATTTGTTTACATTTAATACTTACTGGGGCCCCTGTTTGGGCCTAGTTTAACGACGTTTACATCCGGAATATCATAGGTGTGATTCCTATGAAGCGTTCGTCTGTATTATCTGAATAATGAGACGGTCTATTATATCTACTTATTTATAAACGAATCCATTGTAAATTGGTAATTTATACTAATATTTATTAATAATAAAATTCATTATAATTATTGTATCATATTATGAAGATTTTTAACAATTATGTTGTCAAAAGACACGAAGAAAATATGTAATACAAATATAATCTATAAATGATGGGATACAGATTTTTACGAAAATTCTCTATATTAGCACATTAATTTAATATCAGCGTGAAATTATTATTAAATGTTTTTTAAATGTTTAAGAAAATGCTCCAAATAAGCATCAAAATCTAAAAAAAGCATGAAAATAAGCATAAAAAGTCAAAATAAGCACAAAAAGTCAAAATAAGCAAAAAAGCCCAAAAAAACTTAGCGCTAAGTAATCACATTCTTCAAGATTCGTCTAGATATTAAGAAATTTTTTCGATGCTATTAATATTATGGATAAGCATAATGCTAGAAATCCGCTCTCTATTAATAACAAATTGATATTCAGACTTTTTGAGTAATCGAGTGTTTGTCTTGATTATATTAATAATTTCCTTTGTACATCAAGGCGGGTAATATTTTTTGAGAGGTGAGTGACATTTTTTTGGTACTTGTTTATCCAGTAATTGGTACAGTTTGTCATAAAACACAATACAAGCGATGTTAGAATCAGTGTGATTGTAAATTCAGTCCAGTCTGTGACAGCGATATCAAAGTTCAGTAAAGTATCATTATTTGTTCCAGATTTTGCCAAGTTTACTGTGCTCTTATTGAATATTTATTGTTAACCCAGGGTGGTATCTGTTCTCATTTACAAGTATATCAAAAGATTTGTTTACAACACTTTTAATGTTGTTAGATGATATTACCATATCGAGGATTTTATTATTTGCATTACTTATTTTATTTTCCTGTAGTAAACAATTGATGCATGAAAATTGTAAGAAAGGTGATACAAATTTGAACGTGGTTTGGTGTATAATCACCACCACTTCTACAGCGACTTATGTCGGAACAAAAAGGTATGTAATTGGAAAGGAAATAAATCAAAAACACCATGCTTGACCCAAGTTTCTGTGATTAAGATTATATCATAATCGCACATTGACATTTTATCATAAAATTCTTAAGTTTTTGTATATAGAGGATCCAAAATTTATTGTAACTGTAATTTTTTTATAAACACATTAAGTAACATCTCCCATTTTTGTATGAACAATTATATCCTCCCTATGACCACGAATGGCCGCGCGGTAACTACCAATGCGTTCATTAAAGATTTTGGTGACGCGGAAGATAATTTTTTGGGGAGACTTTTCAGTCAGCAGAGCAATCGTTTAATGGAATGTGTCGCATGTCGTACCATCTTATTGAAACAATCGACAACCGTGAAAAACCAATCAGAAAGCTGACATCCTATAGAATTGACTGTTGAGATGATATTAGTTTTCCCGTTGAATAATTTGTGGGATTCCCTGTACAAATGCTATGATGGAATTTTCATCAATATTGTCTCTACGTCTATTTAATTTATCACGAAGCTATTTTAAGTACAACTACTGAGCAGTGGTGGTCTGGTCATATCTTATTTTAATATTCCTATCAAATTTATAATTATTATTTTTAATTAGTTTTGCAATATTCTCGTTAGGTAAAACAACTATAAATGTTATGAATAAACTAGCAACAGAGTTTCATTGCATTCCAATAGGATTGCCTTCTAATGTCGTCTACATTATCGTATAATGGTCACCTGGAGGGGATTTTAACGAGTTTTTAAATAGTTTAAGTGAAGCACTTGAACTAATTGGCGAAGCTAAACAGGTGTATTCAGTTATGTACACCTATAAATGGTATAAATAAACTAGCAACAGAGTTTCATTGCGAAATAACTCCAATAGGATTGCCTTCTAATGTCGTCTACATTATCATATATTGGTCACCTAGAGGGGATTTTAATGAGTTTTTAAATAGTTGAAGTGAAGCACTTGAACTAATTGGTAGAAGTAAACTTGTGATTGTGGGGGGTGATTTTAACTTCAAAATTAACATCAGTGCTATAAAGGCCACAATTTTTTTGCGACTTCTTTGCAGCATTTGGTTTAACAAGCAGACTTCTTTGTAACATATAGTTTAACAAGCAGAGTATTATTTAATACTAGTCAAAACTCATGCCTCGACTATATATTCATAAATATTGAATCTAATAATACAGAAATAAAAGCACTAGACTCAGAACTTTCTTATCACATAGGCATACATGTTATCATGAAATCTTGCATTAAACTACCAAAGTGTATTAAACAAAAAAACGCGTCCAGTAACTGAACTTGGTCGTTGTAAATTATACAATTTTTTGAGTAATGCTGACTGGGGTTTTGTTGATGATAATAATACTTGCGTAAATATTAAATTTAAGCGAATATTATTATAATATATAAATATATAAATATTCCAGAAAAGTTGTACAGGAAGCCATATAATAATATTGGAATAAATTGGTTCAATAATAATCTACGGCAAATGCGTGAAGCCTTGCTTTGGCTAAGGGAAGCTTGTACCAAAGAACCAGAGTTAAAGGAGAACTACAATGCTCTAAAATTCACTACAAACGTGACTTAATAGAAGATAACATTACTGCTAATTCTGAATATATTCATAATTCAAATACACCAGTAAGAGCAACGTGGTCCTTAATTAAAGCAAAACAAAATACGAACTGTGATAAAGCCTGTGATATTAATGTTATGGAATCTAATGCACATTTTATAAATGTGGTAGTAAATACAACAAATAATTTGCCAATTCAAACTATGAATCCTATAGAAAATGTAATTCAATATCCTAAAGACGTTCCTACTACTTTTAAATTTCACGAAGTTGGCCCTAATAAAATACGGACCATGATTCAAAACCTAAATAATTCCCAGAGTCGCGATTATTATGGTGTGAACATATTTAAAGAAATAACCGATGACTGCCTGAAAAGAGCATGTTACAAAAAGGGATGCTTAAACGATATTAACAACTATAGGCCAATTTCTCTTTTGCCTATAATCGCCAAAGTGTTGGAAAGAGTATTATTCCAACAATTGCTTGAGTTTCTTGTAATTTTACTATCGGACACACAGTATGGTGGCGTCCGTCGTTGACTTTCAACGACGGATGCAATCATGGTCTTTACAGAGGAAATTTACGAAGGTTATGAAACAGGCTCCTGTTCTGTATCAACCTTCATGGACCTAACCAAGGCCTTTTATTGCGTCTCTCATGCGTTTCTTCTACGGAAACTGTACTGTTATAACTTATTGCCGAGTGCATGTCGTATGTTAAATTCATACCTAAATAGTCGGTCTCAGAGGATGAAATTTAAAGAAGGCGTCTCAAGTAAACTTTATCTATATCATGGAGTGCCTCGGGGTCCAGTTCTGGGTCCTCTACTATTTCAAATATATATTAACGATCTACCTTCTCAAATTTTTGATTGTTCTATGTCTTTATTTGAAGATGACACTTCTGTAAAGACCACATCCATTGATCAGAAAAGCGCATTAGGTGGAAACCAATCGTCAGTACTAAGAGTTACTGAATGGTTTAGCGCTAACAGATTAGTAATGAATCCAGAAAAGTCCAAAACTGTGTTATTCACCTTGCAAACAGATATGGAACTGAGTTCTGCGAAATTTCTAGGGGATGCATCTCGATTCCAAATTAACATGGAAAACGCATTAATGTGAACTGTCAAGTATGAATTGCAGTAATATTTATTTATTAAACATGTTATGATAAATTTGGAACAAGAAATGAATTTAGGTTTTATGCATATAAAATTGATTTAAATTATAATTTTAAGAGATCGAAAGATTGAAACGCGTGTCTTCAGATAGTTATAAACTTGAGTGTTAAATTATTTAATTGCTTTTGCTATTTTTTTAATCACAACAACATAATTAATTTCTTGATCCAAATTTTTTATGCTATAGCTCACTCTCTACTATTTAACGTACATTCAACCATTTTTTGTTTATTTTACAGAAATAAATACGTTCAAACTAGTGTTGCTTTGATATCCTTGCTATTTGTAACACGCAAATTACTTTTGTATCATTCAATATCTATCGAGGAAATAACCAGAGAAGTAGTTGTTTCAACAATTGATTTGTTTTTTGTAGTGTTTTTCCTAATTATTAGTTAATTTGTGTTATTTAAAATTATAAAATATGTATCACTACGTGAAAGCCTGTACAATAAGGTATGGTTGCTTAAGTCGTACCACATGCTTTTAGCACAAACTACAGCGACAACAGCACAATCGTCGGTAACCAAATATACAAATGGGGCAACCACGTCGTGGGACGTATTATTACTTAATGCAAAGAAACCACTTTATAAAATTTGTCAGCAAGTAAGTTTATTTCAATTTTCTTATAATTTTCTGCATATTTTTGGCAGTAAATCTTACAAGTAAATTATTGATAAAATTATGTTTTTTATGAAAAATAGGTTTAGTAGAATTTGCATAATCGTTTGGTCGAAACCATATTTGTTTAATAGTATTCAATATTAAGTTATAGTTAGTTGTAAATTTTAATGTGCTGTGTCTTAAGTCGTACCCGCATGAGATACCTACGACTTAAGAAATTATTTTTTGTTTTTTCTACTCTCATATGATGTTTCTTATATTCTTTGTATTTTAAGCTATAATCATGTCAAGACAGTAAAGCGAATTTATAATGTATGGAAACAAGAAAATATAAACGAGGCGTTAAACAAATTATCAGAAGGAGTTATTGGATTCAATGAAGCCCATTGGCAATATAATATCCCTTAACCAACGTTACGTACTCTTTTTAAAGGATTAAATAAAAATGTCAAATTTGGAAGGCCTAAGGGTATAACTGAAAATATGAAGGAGTTGGTTGTACACATTTTCAATTTAGAATCAAGTTTTTTTGGGATTACTGCAACTGATTTAAGACTTGCTTATCAGTTGGTGGAAAAAATTAAATTACAGCCGCTTCAATAAAGAAAGAGTGATTGCAGGGAAGCGGTGGCTATAAATTCATGAAGTATAATCCTTGTTTATCTTTACGTACTCGAGAAGCAATATTTATATAGCCAGGGCCAGGGCTTTCAATAAAAAAAGTGTTTATGGATTCTTTGATAAATATGGATTATCCACTATTCCCAAACAATCCAAAATAATTGCCCAGAAGGGCAAGTGATTAAAGGGGTTTGACCACTACATGTGTATGCTGTATGAAAGCTGCAGGTGAATAGATACCTCCTACGCTAATATTTAAACGCATGCGGATGAATGATTTTTTAAAGAAAGGAGCACCACCGGGAACTGTATTTGGATGCTTTGAAAACGGATGGATACAGTTAGAACTTTATGTTCAATGGTTGTAACATTTTATTAAGTATAAAAAGTTGGAGAATAGTAACAATAAGCAAATACTTCTTCTATTGGATGAACACATTACCCATACAAAAAATATTGAAGCTATAGAACTAGCTTGCAAGTATGGCATTATAATGTTTTATTTCTTGTTCATAAAACCCAGCTACGATTCCTATAATAAACCAAAGCAAAAGGTTCCATAGATGCTCTGATGTTTAATTGAACTCCTAGGTACGACTTAGGATATAGGTGGTACGACTTAAGCTATAGGTGGTACGACTTAAGAAACAAGTTGACTTAGTTGAACCGACTTAAGCAACCTCACCCTATATAATAAGTAAAGACTTTAAACCGCGAAAGTTAGAAGGCAAAAACCTAATTGCAATAAGTTACAATATTTGGGTGGTTAATTAAAAATGTTTTTATCGATGCAATGCGGCATCATTAAGTCAGATATTGAGGAAAATGCTCAATTAATTCCGTAACAAAAGTAAATAACTTGGTAGATTTAATTTCAAAAACATTTCGCCTTCAGTCCATAATTCACACAAAATAGTTTATTTGCATTATTATTATCATTTCCACAAATTCGACAATTCAGATTAGTAACATAATTATTAAAGTAAACTTTCAATATTATAGGTGATGTAAATAATGTAATTTCTAATACAAAAAGTAGACATTTTTGAAATCCAGAAATTCAATAATGCAATGCATAATATGAATTAGAAAGTCTCTACGTAAATATTTTATTTAAGCATAGAGGAGTGTCAATTTTGTAATTAGTTCATACGCTCTGGGGCTTTCGGCGTCATAATCCCAGAAAAGAGGAGCGAGACAGAAAACAATATATTCGTGGAACGAGAAGGTGTCCTCTACAAGGGACTAAGGAGGAGCAATAGAGATTGAAACAACTCTAGCCTTTGTTTCGGAGGTATAAAAACAGTGATTGAGGTACATTTTAAGACGCAAGTAGAAAAGAGGAGTATAAATGGTCCCAGAAGTCAGAAGAGGCCAAGCTGTTTAGGAGGCCATAGAGGTGGTCGAAACGCTGCTGTGAAGGGAAGTGAGCGGTGAGCGCCAATGAGGCAATGCAGTCGGTAGCCCACGATGGCTCAAATAGAATGATTAAAGTAGGGGAAGTCAGAGAGAGAGTCAAAGAAGGTGCCTTGCTGAAGATCTTCGGACGACCACTTACAGAAGGGCAGGCTGGAGAGCAGGCGGCCTTCTATCGGTGATCCGATGATAAGGCTGATGGATATTTAAGACATCAGAGGATGTCAAGAGAAGCAGCAGCTATGATTACGAGCTGGCTGTCTTTAGTCGGTATAAATTAATTGTCCATAAAATAATGGGAAAGGTGAAATTATTAGCCTGTTGGGCCACATAGTTGAATATGAAATACCTGAAGATAACTATTGAGGCCAACCCCCACTACACAAGACATGTTTTAGATATGCCTACGAGGAGGGACAGGAATTTGTTATACCTTGCCAACTCAGTGGGGACGAGCAACGATGCAGATAAATTCCGTACTCAGGGCCATCAGAGGGTACAGGATGATGTCGAGACACACGAAAACGATGCTGAAATCCGCTGCCAAAGTGCTGTGGAGTCCAAACATTTTGCCAGAGCATGTCTATGGAGTGGTAGTGACGATGAGCAGACGGGACAAAGGAGTAAAGGAGCAAGAATCTGATTCCCCAGTTGAACCCGTGGGTTAATAGAAGGTTATACAATTGGTTTCCTCCTACGAAATATAACACGTTAGTCATTCTTTTATGGTGTTCTAGTGATAGGAGGGAGACATGAGTCGGCTAGTGGAAGTATTGAGGTATTTAAGGGAGGAAAGAAAAATTAATGATGGACAAAAAGGGGACAACTTAAGCACACGTTTGTATTATATATTATATATGTGTATGTATTATATGTAGAATGTTATTGTTGTGTATATAATAATTAAGGAACTGGAGGAACACAGGGCGATTTCCATAGGTTAGTCGGTGCTCCGAAATTAAAGGCATGCACGACTAACACATCTTTTTATATTGAGAAAATTGTTGAATTTATTTTAATGTTAAACGTGTAATCTTCATAATAAAAACGCGGTTAAATTCTTTTCTTCACTGTTTTCATTTAAGCAGTAGATGCACATTTCGGATACTATGTGTCCATTATCAAGAGTTGACTAACAGGTTTTTTTTAAATCTTAATATTATTCATTATTTCATAATAAAAAGTAAATTACCTTCATTTGTAGTGTATTTGTATCGAGAAAACCTTGGAATTTTCAACAGTTTTATTTCCTAAAAAACTCTTGATTTAGAGATATAAGACTTTGTAGTAGAGAATATTGTAATTAATTAATTAATTAATTTTTACATATATATATATATATATAATAAATTTAAAAATACGAAAACATTTCGTGAATCTACAACAATGAGTCTTACTAAGACTACAAAACAAATTAATTTGAAACAACTACTTCTCTAGCTAATACTTCGACAGACATTGAATAATACAAATTAATTTGCGTGTTACAAATAGTACAATTATCAAAGCAACACTAGTTTGAACGTATTTCTTTCTGTAAAATGAACTGAAAATGATTTAATGTACGTTAAATAATTTGTGAGTGACTATATTATGATAAATTGGAACAAAAAATTAATTTATCATAATATAGTCACTCACAAATTATTTAACGTACATTAAATCATTTTCAGTTCATTTTACAGAAAGAAATACGTTCAAACTAGTGTTGCTTTGATAATTGTACTATTTGTAACACGCAAATTAATTTGTATTATTCAATGTCTGTCGAAGTATTAGCTAGAGAAGTAGTTGTTTCAAATTAATTTGTTTTGTAGTCTTAGTAAGACTCATTGTTGTAGATTCACGAAATGTTTTCGTATTTTTAAATTTATTATTTAATTTCTACAACGAACTAAAGGATTTTAATACATATATATATATTATATATATATATATATATATATGTAAAAATATCAAGAGTTATATATAATAAATACATATTTTAATAAAAGGGAAACAATTCTTATGTATAAAAAGGATAAAATATACTATCATTGGTAAGAAATTATAAAACACCTAGTTATTTTCACTGATTCAAAAACTAACTAAGATACGAACTCGTAAATACACATTTTCTTGAATAATTATCTAACTTATCTCTTGGTGAAACATGAAATAATAATAGGGAAATTTAAAAATGATTTCCCTATTATTATTTCATGTTTCACCAAGAGATAAGTTAGATAATTATTCAAGAAAATGTGTATTTACGAGTTCGTATCTTTTGTACTTACAATCAGTGCTTTATATTTCTGGTTTTATAACAGCATAGATGATAGATAGATCTTCACTTAATAGGAATGTGCAATTTATTACTGTATAATTAAATGAAAAATTCATGGAAGTTTCAGTATCAACGATATAAGCGTATTAAATATTGCGGCATAATTAGTGCGGATTCGGAAATACTGCTGTATGATTCCTTATGAAGATTAATGCCATAATATAATGAATTGCGTGGCATTAGAACAACACCTCCGAAGCGAAAGGAAACATGTGC